>JAWWEO010014988.1:0-25909 GCA_035582975.1 Ormyrus labotus
CAAAGAAAAACATATTAGTAGACTCAAAAGCCAATCACGATATAGCCATTTTGACAGTGAGTTAACTTTATATCTGCGTAAAAAATTAGGTATAGAAAATTTTAATACATAGTGAATTTGTTTAGTTAAAGGAAACTGTATATCCTGCAAAAGTTAAGCCAGGAGTCCTTTCAACAAAGGGCGTGAGTGATTTGTACGGAACGAAGGCAACTCTGGTGGGTTAGGGCAGGAAGGAATCGGGAGAAAAACGAACATTTTTACAAAAAACGACCGTTAAAATTCTGTCGAATGATGAATGTGAAAAAAGGCTAGCAAAAGTTTTAAGAAAACCGAAAGTAAGTAACCCTCCTAGAATTCTGTGTAGTATTACAGATCGTACCCCCCCCCCCCCCTGCGTAGGTATTAACAAGTTGTGTGAGTATCGAACATCTTTATTGTAGCGAATCATAGTTTTATTTTAAGTTTAAATCAAACTATTATTTAAAATTTCTGGGTGATAGTGGAGGCCCAATGCTAGATGAGAATAATGTTATAATAGGTGTCAGTGAGGGATCTTGTCCTGGGAATGTACTTAACGAGAAGCAAGTGAACTCACATTTTAGCGTCAATGTTTATAAAGACTTTATTAATGATAACATTAAGAATCTGTAAATTAAGTAGAATAATAAGATGAAAAATGCATGATGTTATAATACAATATTTACGAATATAATATACAAATAATATTCTATGTTTGAAATACTGTCTACAGTTTCGTACAATTGATATAATTTGTCGTTGTGCGTAAAAGTTTTTTTTTAAATATTTAAATCATAGTTTTCAATCATTTAAATTTTTTGTCATAAACCATTATGACAAAATTATGTCTAATAGACTCCAAAATGTAATATTTTTGTTAAATTTCAGAATATTTAATTTTTCTTTTAATTGTGCTAATGTTGCTATCTTGCATTCATTAATTTTTTTGAAGCACGCTTTATTAAACGTATAATAAATTTATAGTTGTAATTAAAATTTATTTTATTACATTTTTCTTGAATATAAACAGAATTTCAGACTTACTTAATTTCAAGTATTATATACGCTTTACTAATTTTCGTCAGCTTTTGAGTAAAAAAAGTCATGTATTCCGTGGTGCGTTTCACTTTTTGGTATCTAATTACTTGTAAGTAAGCTATATATATTTGAAATAAACTGAAAAAATTAAAACTTTTAATCAATCTGTTTAATATTATTAGGTGCTTATTATACTCTTTCCAATGCTAGTGCTTTAATTGGGCAGAATGTTAGACCAGCTAAAGAGAACGAATTTCCTTTTGTTGTGGCTCTCGCATTAAAAAATCCAAGTGCAGGTTCAAAAGACAATTACATTTGTACAGGATCTGTCATTTCAAAAAAACATGTTTTAACGGCTGCTCATTGTTTCGCGAACGACTATGATCCTAAGAAATACCAAATACTGGCTGGGTCGACTGATGTGGAAAAGGGCGCTGCGTATGAAGTGGCTTCGTGCATTAGCTTTAATGATTGGTCCAGCATAAAAAAGAAACCTACTGAATTCGTTAACAATGATATTGCCATCGTTACTGTAAGTTCAATACGTCCTGAAAGTTTACGAATTTTTTCTTTGAAATAAATGTTTTTTTATACAGTTAATTGAAGGCCTCAATCCGAAAATCAAACCAGCGGTTTTTTCAAAAAAGACTAATAAGGAACTGTATGATACAATTGCTATTCTAGCAGGATGGGGCATGACAGAAAGGGATGAAAAGCAAACTATTTTACAAACCGCAAAAGTTACAATACTGAGGAATGATGAATGCGAAAAAAGATTAAGAGAGAATACTAATAAAATTATTCCTATTCAAGCAAGAATGTTCTGTAGCGTTGCAGATCCTTATATATTGACGAGCTGTGTGAGTGTTAAACTGAAGCAATATGTCTGTATTTTAGTTAAACCTTTTAAATGTTTACATATTTCAAATTGGTATAATGTTACAGGGAGATAGTGGAGGTCCAGTTTTGAATAAGAAAAATAAGATCATAGGAATTAGCAGAGGTGTGTGTCCAAGAGAAGGCAAAATTTCTAAGCAAAAGACTGTGAATATTCATTTGGGCATCGAGTATTATAGAGAATTTATTAAAGATGTATTGAAGAATTTTTAAGTGTAATAATTAATTTATTCATGTATGAAAAAGTGCGTGAAGTACTAACTTTTTTGTAAACAAAATATTTTTACAATGAATGAGTAAAATGAGTACTTCACGAAGTTCCCTTAAAGTACGGCCAAAATAAAAGTTGATCCAGTAAATTATCATTGTATATATAGAATTAAAATGAAATATAAAATGAAATGAAACCTAAAAGAATTTTTTTAAAATAAATAAAATAGACATTTTCTTCTAATAGCTAATAATAATAATGCCCTTTTAAAATATATTTTTAAGAAAAACTAAAAGGTAAGTATAAGAGGTTTTAAAATAAAATCTTTGATTTTCCAAAGTTAATTTAAAATTTTAAATAGTAGTTCTACCTATTTTCTGAAGTACGTTCTGAAATATGCATTAATTTATTTTTTTTTTGCTATTTACTGTACTATGTAAGTAACTCAAATGATAACTAAATAAATGAACGCAAATATATTTTTTTGCTAAAGTTCAGAATATTTTTATTGCGCTAATGTTGTTATCTTGCATTCATTAATTTTTATTTTAAGAACATATTTTTAAGAAAGCATGCTTAGTAAATAAATTTATAGTTGCAATTAAATATTTGCTTTATTGGTTTTTCTTGAATATAAACAGCATTTCAGAAAAGTATATGTATTATTTAATTTCAAATATTATACTCTTTAAGAATTTTCGTCCACTTGAATAAATAAGTCATGCAGTGCATGGTGCGTTTCACTTTTTGGTACCTAATTACTTGTAAGTAAACTATATTTGAAATTAAGAGTACAAATTAAAACTTATTATCAATCTATTTAATATTATTAGGTGCATATTATAGTCTTTCTAATGCTAGTGCTTTAATTGGGCAAAATGTTAGACAAGCTAGAGAAAAAGAATTTCCTTTTGTTGTGGCTCTCGTAAAAAAAAATCCTAGTGCAGGTCCAAAAGACAATTACAAGTGTACAGGAACTGTCATCTCAAATAAACTTGTTTTAACGGCTGCTCATTGTTTCGAGGGCGATGATGATCCCATGAAATACGAAATACTAGCAGGATCGATTGATTTGGAAAGGGGCACTGCGAACGAAGTGACTTCTTATATTACCTTTAATAAATGGTCCAGCATAAACAACAAGCCTATGAAATCCCAATTCAATGATATTGCGATCGCGATCGTAAGTCGAATCTGATACGACCTGAAAATTTACGAATCTTTGTCTTTATAATAGATATTTTATTACAGCTAACTGAAGATATCAATCCAAAAATCAAACCAGCGATTTTTTCAAAAAAAACTAATAAAGAACTATATGGTACCTCTGCTACTCTGGCAGGATGGGGTGTGACAGAAACGAAAGAAAGGCGGACTATTTTACAAACCGGGAAAGTTAAAATAATGACGAATAATAAATGTAATGAAAGATTAAATGATGCTACTCGTGGTAGGTATATTCCTATTGAAGCAAGACTGTTCTGCAGTGCTGCAGTTCCTTATGTATTGACGAGTTGTGTGAGTATTATGCTGAAACAATATGTCTGTATTTTATTTAAACTATTTTAGTACATGTTTAGATATTCAAAATGGGTTTGTTATAGGGTGACAGTGGAAGTCCTATCTTGAGAAAGGAAAAGAAGATTATAGGTATTAGCAGAGGTGTGTGCCCACAGCCACGCGAAGTTTCTAATAATAAAAAAAAAGTGAATGTTCATTTGGGCCTCGAGGGTGATTATAGAAAATTTGTTGAAGACGTATTAAAGAATCCAAACAATTACCTTCAAGTACAGCAGAAGTTAAAATTTGCCCAGTAAATTATATTGTAATTCAATTTTTGGTATTATTGCATAACATCAAAATATTTCACATTTACTTTTGTAATCATGTACAAATAAAATTTCAGTGATAAATTTAAACTTGACTTCTATTAAATTATTTTTTATTACTTGTTGTATTATTTTTTATTGTCAATCGTGTTATTAAAGATGTATAATTATTATTGCACTAATCTATAATTTTATTATTTATTCGTGTTGCCTGAAAATTCAGATAAATAATATGTTATTAAAATTGGCCTTACAAATATGAAATGCGAGTTTTTGTTCAACTTGTGTTCTTTTTAACATCAGTTTGTGATCATGCACAAAATTCATTTCCTTTTGCTCTGCACATCAATATGAAAATATACATTATTGAAAATGTCCAGTGTCAAGATAAATAAAGCGTGTTCAATATTTTAATCTGCTACAGTTAAACAATACCATTTATCAAAATCGATACCTGCGTACACAAGGCTAGAAGCTGAACCTGAAAAAGTTTTGGATTATTAAAAACAAATTTTAACAAACTCCATCATAATACAAACTTTTCAAACGCAAATTAAAAATTCTCAGAACTGCTATTAATTTAAATAGTAAAATAGCCCGTGACTCAAAATGCAGATGCCCGATCACTCTAGTCCGCGGCAGAGTATAGACACTCCATAACGTTTTGCAATCGTACAGTTGCACTGCAATTACGTCTCCGATCGACCACCTTGCACGTGCGGCAAGAGAAAAAAAGGCACCGAGCGATTGAAAAAGGAGAATTACGTATGAAAATGATGCAATGGACGTTCAGGCCGTTGTCTTCCCCCCTTTGCACTCGGCAATCAACTACTACCCGTCCGAGGGAGGCCGAGGCGCACTTTTTTCCGTGGCCTCCTGGCTTTTTTTTTTCAATACGTTTATGCAAAATGTAAAAAGCCGATGATGCAATCGAGATTCAGCGTTTTTTTTAATCAATTACCCGTATAGACCAAAATTGGAGATTTAATACTTTGTGAATATTATTTGAATTCATTTTTATTCGATACCTTGTAACAGAACTTATTATTTCATAAGAGGTAAGATGAGAATCATTTCATAAAATGAACTGGCACAATCATCTGCATCCATCTGTTATTGTACAGTAAAATATAAGTTTAATCCAATATCATCAGCTTTAGTATAATAAACCGTACTTCATCCCCCGAAAAATGAAAAACGCAGCCCGCGCAGTCGAATCTCCACGAAAAGCCGCTATCTAACAAGATAAATACCCCCCTCGCCCTCTCTATAATTAACCATTTAAACAGTCCGCAGCACGAAAGTTTCGGAAACCCGGCAAAACGGCCGCTTTCCCACCGGCCGTCGAAAATTAGGGTTATTCGCCATCGGTGGCCCACATAACGCAACCCCTCATCTATCACGGCGCTCGCTCGAAAGGTGGCGCTTGATTAATACACTCCTTTCCCGCGCGTGCCGTGTGTGCGCCGGGCTAATGGCCTTCTTTTGGGCCCATCATTATCCGCCCAGAGCAGTAATGCACGCTTATAAGCGAATGGATTTTACGAGCTGGGGTTATATGGACGCAGACGAGGAACCGGGTGGTGGATGGTGTGGGTTACGTCTTCTTCGGCGGAACGGAACGGTTATCGGCTGTGAATTTGATCTAGGCGTGTGTTTGGATGTGTTTTTTAGTTTTACGAGGAGGGCTTTATGGGTGGAAGCTTCGTGACGTTTATGGATAGTAAAATTTCGGTTTAGAGCTCGTTTGACGGAGTTTTGAGTGCTTGAGAGGCGCTTTCGAAATTATTTAATTGTAACACGAAAAAACTGCTTGAAGAATTTTTAAGATCGTTTTTTCAGAGTGTTTCCAATGAAATATCTGCTTGTCAAAACAAATTGGATCGACACGTGGCAGTAAATGATCATGAATTGAAAGTGCCCTCAAGCTCCAAAGTATTAGTAAAGGGAACTTGAAAAAAATATTAGATTTAGAAAATAATTACTTTTATAATTGTGTTGTTTTACTGAAATTATAGAAATATGTTACAGTGCCATTTAGAATGACTAAACATAATTTTAAAAAACTATAGCGTTAAAATTTTATAATTCTTAAATATTATTCAATTTCGTTGAAATTCAGTAGCTCCTTATATCCTTCAAAATTGTCTACGCCAAAATTAATTAACTACTCCGCGATCCCCTTAAATCGATAATAATTATGATAATAATCCTATCCACAAATATTTATCTCCCCAAAAGCTTTCATCAAAAATTAAATGGAAATAAATAAGTTTTCACCGCATCACAATCTCCCGACACTAATCAAATTTTCCACACACCGCGTCTCTATATAATTTAGATCCCCGCTGGGCCCCCCCCCCCCCCCAAAAAAAAAGCAGCCGGTCTCGACTAAATCATCGCAACCCTTCCGTCGTCGCGTCCACAGAAAGATACCGACCCCCGATGAGTTTTTTTTTCCGGCGCGCGTTTTTTTTCCCTTCTCCACATGTCGCGGATGCCCGCAGAGGAGAGAGAGAGAGAATGTAAATTAAGGTCGACGTGACTTTCACTGGAAAAGCGAGAGTCGAGGAGAAAAAAAAAGGATTGAGGCTCGCCGCAAAGGGTTCGGCCCGCATTCTATATCTTTCACACGTGCTTGACATACTTTACCCTCTCTCCGTGCTCAGCCGACCTTGACGACTGTGATTTTTGTCCTTTTACGAAATGATTAATTATCGTGGAGTTGAGTTTTTTTTTAGTGGGATTTTAATGATTCGATAAATTGCATCTTGATGGAGTTCGGGAGTATTAGAAGTGCCTTGTTATACTATTATTATTATGATTATTATTATTTTTAAACAAACTTATTTAAGTTGTGTAAATGATATTCAAATTAAAAAATTGTGTTTGTAAAGTTGTGTAAATTACAAGCAAATTGAAGTATATGCTTATCTAATAACCAATTCGAAGATTGTTTGGAGCATAATTGATTTCTCGTACTTGATATAATGATACTCTTATCAACATACACTTAATTAGTTACTTCAAAAATCAAGCAATAACTTAACGTTTATCTAAGTTTGCGCATTAAACTTCTGCTTTACAAATGTAAACAAAAGCCACTCAATTTAAATTTAAATTTTCACCTTATCTTCAAAACTCACCGTCAGTCGACGATTCGTCCGAGTCGCGATAAAATCTCTATCAACCGTTAACCAGAGCTAAAAACTCCAAAACTCCACTCGACGCAAAACTACATTCCGACAAAAGACAGTCGAAAAAGAAAAAAAAAACCCCAAGAAGAACCTCGTCGAGAACGAACTCGTCATTAGCGACTCCCTCCCGAAAAATTCCCATGGCGCGCGTTTTCCCTCGCTCGCGGCTAAAAAGGAGGCCTCGCAGCTATTCCACTCCGGAGGCGATCATCCGGCTGAGTGCCCGCCAACGGACGAAGCCGGGGGCGAAAGGATTGTCGGGCTCCGCTGGACCGTGTCGGGAACACGATTCGTGGGCTCGATTACGATCTCTCGAAATTTCCTACGAAAATTGATCCGTTCTCGATGACGACTATCGTCCTGCCAATCGATAAGCCTTAATCCTTTTTTCCAGCGCCGCTTCGGGGACACTGATACAACGTATATACCCGGATTAGAGGCCGTCTCTCTGCTTTGTACGTCGATGGTCATGTGAGTTTAATGTCTTTATGTGTTGGATGTTTAGGAGGAGATGAGAGCTGGCTTTGTCCTGGGCTTTTTTCTTTCTCGGGGATCTCAAGGAGTTTGATGGGTTTGTTGGGATGGTTTGAAAGTAATATTTGTTGAGATAGGAAACCGTTTTGAATATTTCAGTGAAATTTTTGGAGAGAAAATGTTTTTTTTTTTATATAGTGTGAAGTATTATTTTTCTAATTATTTATAATATTGATTATTTTAAAGTGTCAATTATACTTGCTTATTATATTAAAGTAATATTTACTTTTTATTCAAATTATTTGAACTGGAAATGGCACAAGCAGGCCCTAAAATATCGATCACAAACATGTGAGCCTCTCCTTGTTAGTTTTACACTAAAAATACTTCATTTAATCGCGCAGAGGCGAATCCACCGATGTTCCATCAGGACAATTTTCACCGTCGTCAGTCCCAAACAAAAGCCAGCAATCACCTCGGTGCACGCTTCGAACGAAAAAGAAAACGAGATAAGCTAAAGCACCACGAAACGAATCTACGAAAAGCGTTCGTACAGTCGACAGCCCAGCGGCCGCTCTAATCTAATTAACGGCCGTGGCGGCGCCCCATTATTCACCATTGATTAGAACATTTCCCTTTGGCGCGGGCTTTGACGAAAAAGCGCAGCTGTGCGGCTCTTTTGCGCAGATGCCCTCTGGGCTTTCTCTTTGGCCCCGCGCGCTCGGGACCCGGCACGTGTCGTCGAGTCTCTCTCTCCCTCCGGAGAGACAATTAGACGGAGGTGCCGCCGATGAGTGCCGATCGGCTTATCGGATCGCCGATCAATTGCCGAATGGCCGCGGCGCTTGAAAGCGAGAGCGCGTGCAGTTTAAAGCGTTCGATATGATATGGGAACGGTGCGAGGGTGTATAAGGTATATGGGTGAAGTGGTAGCGGACGAGGATACTGGCTGATAAGATTGCGATGTACTTTGATGGGCAGTTTTAAGCTGCGGATCGTTAAAATGATCGGAGCTTGTGCATGACCATTTCTTTTTTTTAACTCAGGTTTACTCTTTGTGCGCGCTTATTTGGGTTTGGAAAATATTTTCGCCGATCTGGAGGAGGAACTCGAGGGTTCAAAATTGTAAGATTTTAAAGACCTTCGATTTATCAATCTATAATCTACCACCTCAGAAGCAGCGATAACTTAATTATCTTATCTTGAAATAAGTTTACTAATTGACACGCTACAGATTGTAAAAGAAAACTACAGAATTCGCAACTCCAGTACTCACCCAAAAGTCATCAACCGAAGTGCATGCTACTCTTCCAATCGACGTAAAGCTGTACCTCGTAAAAAGCAAGAAGACCTCTGCTTTCGTTTCTACGAGAGCGGCGCACGCGCCTCGTCGTAGGCGTAAATTATTTTTACGATCCCGAGCAGCAGCAGCAGCAGCAGCGAGAGCCGTTAATGAAATGCGACAGCTGAGCTATGCGAGAGATACCGATCGACACGCGGCGAACGGAGAAGAAAAGGATGTCCGAGAGACGCGAGGAAACGCCTGACCGACGGTTTTCGGCTGCCGGACACGTCGGCCTGTTCTTATATATGCTTGAGGAGCTTTCACTTTTTCCGCGATGCAGGCTTCGTAAGGGAGTTTTGTGAGATAAAGGCTATTTGTTTATTAGTACTGTGCATAACTCAGTGTGGTAAGTGGTAGCATTAAGTTGAAATTGTTATTGATTTGTTCGGTGCACTCTTCAATGTTAATGCTTTAGAAACGAGGAGTTGAATGAAGATTTTCTTAAACAGAAAAAATTGTGCTTGTAAAATAGCATGGGAGAATGTATAAATCTTAAAAAGTCCAATTATAAAAAGTTTCAGATCTAATAAGAAGAAACTCTACCAAATAATAGTAATGACAAGACGACAGTTATGTAAGGAGCAAAATATGTTTTAACGTCGCACACGCGGAGAAACCAACTTTGGACGCGCTAATTCTTAGAAATTCAAGGCAAACCAGGTAATATTTTATGAAGAATTGTTTTTGTTCAAAAAATTTATTTTACATTCATATTTTCAGACATAGAAATTCTTATTCAGTCCTGGGCCCGTCAGCATACAACCAGAAAATGTACAACAGCTTATTTATCGGATACGCTGACAACTAGAATTTCTTCTTTTACGAAAGATGCAACGCCGTGGAAATCGTCGATTATCAAATTAGGAACACTTATCAAGGGTTGAATCTCCCCTTCGGCAACTTTTTTTCAAAACCTACCTTAGAGTCAACAGAATTAAGAGTTACGGACAGGTGAACTTTGGGGCATCCAGCTGTGTTTTTCCAAAAATCATCTTTTTCCTCGTATTCTACATCTCAAGAGATGACCTATTCCCCGACAACGTCTTTCCAACTCACGTCGCACGTATAAATGGCAAAGTAAATAGATCGTAATTCGAAGACGTGACGTAACTTCTGCAAGTAGTGCTTGTTTCTGCTCCAACTAAATTTCTACTACACTTATAAGACAACAGATTATCCAACGCTTTATTCTGCATGATAAAAAAAAATTCATTTGATTCGTCAGTTTTCAAAGCAAACATTTACAAATATCGATTTCTCGAAATTTTCAAACAAACCGTCTAGTAAATTCCCCAACGCTTATTCATCACCGAACCCTTCCTCCCTCGCAACTCAATATCCTTCTAATCGAAGCTCTTAGCCTCCCAGAGAAAACGCCAGCCTCCCGTGACAAACTCTTCCAAGCCCTTGCAGCGCACGTAAAAGCGCGTCACCCTAATTACCTCGCTCCCGAGCCGATCTCGCCATCAAGGCGCGCAAGTCTTTTACGGAAACGAGCGGGGAGCTCGAAAAATCCCGAAAATCCCGAGTTCGTGAGGAGCTACGACTCGCCGGTTTTAACTCCCTTTGATAATGGACAGCTTTTAAGCCACTCTCCGAGAGGAGCCTCGTAAAGCACGGAAGGGTACATAATACAGTCGCGGAGGACAATTATTTTTCGGAGATGCACGGCGATCGACTCGGGAGCCGCACGCCTTGACGTAATTGGGGAAAGGAAAAACAAACTCGAGGCGTGTATATATAAAGTCGGCCTGATTTAGGAAGAGTTTGGATTTATTTGCTCCGAGTGCGACGGCTGCTTGGGTCGATTATCGATTTTGAATTGGCTTTTAGAATCTATTTCGAGGTTTGGGTTTCAGTGTCGTGGAGAAGGGTGATTTTTAAGTTTTCTTTTAGAAGATTGTGTTTTATTGTGAATCTTTCAATCGAGAGAAAATTTTAAAGTGCGACGATTATCTGATGGATATAGACTTTGATTGTTTAGTAAAGATGTTTAATCATTTCAAATAATATTTTTTGTTACGGATCCAATATACCTTTTTATATCAATGTACAAAATTGAAATGTTAAGAGCGTATTTGAATAAAAAATTGATTCGAATGCCAAGTTCATTACGGAGATAGGTGAACTCCGTTATGAAGTTGCTGCGTTTAGGTTAGATAACAAATTTTAGTTTTGTTTTTCGGATTGCTTTGGTTAGCTGCAGAAAAATGATCGAACTATCAAATACTTTACGAATTAACAATAAAGTAATTAAAAATAAAATGTGTTTGTGATTTCTTTCTCGTGTGATTTCCCGATTCGATCGGGAACATTTTTAATTATTTAAGATTCAGTAATGAGAATATTTTAAGATGTACATTTTAAATATTAAAAAAAAAAAGTACCTTCAAAAATACAAGTAACATTTTTACTACGCTGGTGTTTTTTATATAAAATGACAAGTGAACGTAATCTTTGCGACAGACTTTTACAGTCTTCCTTAATCGATTTAAAGCAAAACCTGTGAAAGCCTGTTTCGATAATCCGTGGCGCCACAATATATATTTACAGACTCAAACACAGTGTCCTCGAATTTCAGAAGGAAACGTTGTAGATTCTTTATCGCTTTATAAACCGTGAACTCGAAGACCAGACAAATGTTTACCCGGAGTATTTTGTGCGAGGGAGCGAAGAATACCTCAATCGTTTTATGACGGAGATTACGTACTCCGCTTTTCCCCGTCGCGTAAGACCCGCAAACCTTTTTTTCCCTTATCCGTACAAATATTTCCACTAAGTCCCGATAACCGACGAATGCGTCGCATCAATTTCTTTTTTTTTTTTTTTTATTGTAAAAAGCTTTATACAAATTGAGACTTGTAAATTCTTTGGTTTTTCATATTACATAAGTTGAATTGAAGAATAACAAATAAAAATAATGAAGATTTACCTGTATGAAAATATTAATAATTTTATAAATCCTTTTTTTTTCTAAAATTAACTCTAAAATATCATCTTTCCTCAACCTTTTATCATGAAAGCATTAAAACACTCGTTTGAACAATCTTTCCGCACAATTCTCCTCGGCGCTCTCACACGGAGAGAAATTGTTTAGAAAAATTACTATACTCGTCAGTAATCCGAGGACAGACTTTCAATTAGGGTAAAAAAATTTTATACTTTATATTAAAATTTACTATACGTTTAGTAATTTTTGCTAAACTTTTAATAAAAATTGTTAAAAATATTACAAAAATTACTATAAAGTATAGTAATTTTCACCCTAACTCTGTCCTTGAGTTACTGACGAGTATAGTAATTTTTCTAAAAAATTTCTCTCCGTGCACAAAATCCTCACGCAAAGGCGAAAATTTAACAAAAAACGCATACAAAATCATTTTAAAAAATGACGTCTTTCCCTTTCAAAAATCCATCAATCCTCGAAGCATCCAACCGCAGGCCACCTACATCTTCCAAGACTGATTAGCCTCCCGTTTCTCTCCAGCCCCTTCGCATACGCTTAGCCGGCCCTCGCGCGCCCGATATTAGCGAGCCGGACGCGCCGTCGACTCGGAAAACTCGGGGCTCCTCCCGGGCACGTGGAATGCGAACGCGGGCAAAGGATAATTGTCGGGGGAAGTGCAGCTGGACGCTCGCCGAGCGACTCCACCTGTCCGCTCATAATTCCTAATCTCCCCGAGTCCGAGGTGGCTTTTTAGACGAAGAAGCACGCCGCGCGGCTCCGGGGAAAAAGGATGGAGGAGATTCAACCCTCGATAGCGGCCGAGTAATTTGATAATTGACCGCTTCCACGGGGTTGAATCTGTCTTCGGGCGGCCGAAATTTTGGCTTGTCAGCGTCGATCGGGGAGTAAGTTATTAGTTTTCCGCGGCTTCGAATGCATTAGGAGAGCTGTTTTAGAATATTTAGATCTTGGGGAAGATCGATTGCTTGGAAGGTGTATTCGGCAATGCACAGGGCTTAAAAAGAAGAATTTTAATTTATTATTACATTCAAGATTAATATATTGGATTATTTTGTTATCGAATAAAATAATTTGTATAATCAATCGAGTAGCTACATTTTGTTTATCTAAATTACGTTCTTTCAAATGTAAAAGAGTTACATAGGAAAGAGAGTTTTTCGAATTTTAACCAGAATATAGCCTCTTTTCTCAAGAAACTCTTTCCTACTTACTTTATTTCACCCAAGCCTCCTCCTAAAAAGGTTACATTCCACACCTCAGAACCCTCGTAATCACGTCGAAACAGTGCCGCGGACCAACCCTTTCCAAGCCAGCCGAGCGGCATTAAAACCCCCCCGCCCAAAACGTCTCGAGTCAAAAAAACGCGCGGAGGAGGAGATTTCGGCGCGCTTCGCGCGGCGCACCGGGCCGTCATAACTCACCGGCGGGCGGCACGCTTCGCCGCTCCTTTCCCGTTTTCTGGCTTTCTTTTCGTGCGCGGAGGGGACGCAACGCTGCGCTCTCTCTCTCTCTCTCGACTGATGCGCGCGCGCGCGCCCGGCAAGATGCATTAGGACCTCTGAGCAGACGCGCGCGCGGCTAATGTCCCGACGCGAAGGGAAGGCTTTGTCGCGCGCTCTCGCTGCACACGCGAGTTGAAGGGAGTGCGACGGGTGCATTTGGAGTGCAGGCGAAGACGGTAATTTCTTAGGTTGTTTGGAGTGAATTACGAAGTTTGGCTGACTTCGTAGTTAAAAGAGTAAACTATACGTTAAATTTAAGTTGGCTTATTTACGAGACTGATATTTTTTTTTATCTTAGTTCTCTGCCGCTTACGTAAAATAAGCGTTAAAAGATAACGGGTTAGTTAACATAATTATGTAGCGCATACTATCGCATAAACTTCCGAATAGTTTTAATGCGCAGAAAATGGAAAAACCGTTGTAAACTGTTTTATTTTTTATTGCACTCATTTGTCTCTTATATAAAAAATAATTGTTCTAAATAATAATAATTTACCAAATTCACAATTTCATTCGAAGAAACAACAAGCATTTGTCAAACTCAATTTCCACGAAGCGAACGTCAGATTAATTACCGTCCATTATTCCTCAAAGAACACTGCACCAGTTACCCAAAAGGCCCCCGAAACTCCCACAAAGGAGCCTCGCAACCCAGCACCCCGACAGGACCTCCCCCGCCAGCGAACGGTATATAAAAACGAGGCCGAAACAGAAGAAGAGTTCAACGGGCGGCCCGCGCAAACTCTGCCTTGCACGGAATCCGGCCGCCGAGGCTGACCGCACGGCCCAGAAAAGGGCTGAGGGAAATTTATGGCCCGGGGCCGCGCCAGCTGGGGCCCGTTACGTGCGCGCGCACGCGACGAGCTTTATCCGGAGAGCGCAGGGCCTGACCCAGTAATAATTGACAGACCGCGCGGCACAAGCGCGAACGCGGACGTCCGCGAGATCGCTTATCGCCTGATGGCTTTCTCTTGTATACGAACTTCGGGGAAGCGTGCAGGTATGCGAGGCTTGCTGCTCTGCTCGCTCTTTGCTCCGAGTGATTGGCTTTTCTCGGGGTGGACCTTTGGGCTGAAAAATAGTTGGAAAGAAGCTGTAAGGATTAGCGAGGTTAAAACTAATAATGGAAGTGTAATAAGGAGGTGTAAAAGTTTTCGCGAGTTCCAGTACAAATTATATAATTCTGCTACGGAAACTTAGTTTTAGTCTTTTTGTCCCAGAAAGTTTTTATTCGAAAAGCAACAAAGTACCTTAATCCTTTATTTATATCACTCAATTTATCAAACCAGCTAAATAATATTACGAATTCATACCTAAACCCAGTCCCAGAGTATAATCTCTCCCCAAGCGACCCTTCGACGCCGCAGACAAAATTCCTGAAAAACTATCGAATCAACCCACCCCCAATCCCTCGCCGCAAAAGAAAGCAAACTCCCGCACATAAAAAAGGGATAAATTCGAAGAAAGTATAGCGGTTAAGACGTAATCCGCGTCGGAGCGTCGCGAGATACTTTAATCCTTTGCTTTCCCAGCCCGGCCGCCGGAAAAGCCTTCGGAGCGTAAATCTCTCTCTCTCTCCCTCTCTCTCTTTTGGCCCTGATGAGCCCTTTATGACGTAATCGCGTCGCCGCCGATGCTCCAACACCCCTTTGATCAGCGATGGTCCGCGATGAGAAAATCGAAGGATAAACGGCGGCGGCGAAGTTTGTTTGGCTTGGGACTTTGAAGTGGGCTTGAGATGAAAGGAGGAGAGGCTGCATTGTGGCGTTGCGGGTAAATGTATACAAAATATTTTCGCTGACGGATATGAAAGGGTTTAGTGGATCGAGGTTACTAATCTTCTTTTTTGTGATGCGCTGAGAAGTAAACGAGTTGATTTAGAGAGCTTTTGTTTATTAGTGCTTTTGAGATCAATGTTGTTGTTATCGTTTACAGATTTGTTAATAAGTTATGTTTCAATTGGCAAGAAACAAGTATTTCAATTTAAATTAACGCGTTTAATATAAATATATTATAAATTGTACGTCATTGTAATAATGGAAATTTACTTTTATTATTGCTAATTTGAACTGTTGATTCACTTTTTAAAAATGTACTGATTTCATGTACTGTGAGTCACACAAGTATCGATAAGAGGAAAGAGTTGTAAATTTACTATCAAGCCAAGCATTTCCTGGAGAAGATTACGTGTACAACTTTCATTTACAAAAAAATTTTTCAAAAAATTTATTACCTAAAACAAAACCTCCGGATATCTATAAAAATAGTTTAGCGTCTTTAGCTTCTTTAGCGTCTTTGATTACAAATTATTAATTTGCTTTATTTAGCTTGGTAAATCGGTTGACCCATCCAATTGCCAGTTGGTCCGTAATTACAGACGAGGTAGAATTTGTTAAATTTTCCGTCATTGTATTTGACCCCACCACAACCAATCTTGGTTGTTTTGGCCCAGACCATCTGAGTGTAATGTCCAACCATATTGCCGCCGCGACCTTTGTTACTGTAAAATAAATAATTTATTGTAAAACTTGGGTGACGAAGTTTTTGACGTAAATAAAATTATTTGCATGATTGAACACCTGAAGTGTGCAACGTCGTTTCTGCTATAGTCTTTCACCTCGTTGTACCAACTATTAATCATTGATTCGACTTGAATATCCTTGACGTTTGTAGTTGTACCAATGTAAGCGATATTTTGACCAACTGAGTAACGATCTAAATTGAACAAATATTACGTAAGTATTCGTGATGCGAGTACAAATGTTTTTTTTGTGTTAAATGAGCAGCTTTCATATTACTTACCAACATTCCTGCAAGAATCATGACCCCATGAACATTGATCAGCCCATCTTTGAGCTACGTTTGCCAGCTCATTGTCCCATGACTACAAAAAAAGTTGAATGGTTTAATTTTATATAATTGATAAAACTATAAAACTATCTTAATAACAATTATCTTTTGTATTCGTAATATACTAATTAATAGCACAAAATGAATACACAAAACGACTAAATAAATAAAAAAATTTTCCACGCTAATAACTAAAGTTTCATCGTTCTACCAGATTAGGCATAGACTTGGCAGCCGGCTGAGGTCCAGGGTTTCCGCGAGTTTCTTGCCCACGAGCTACCTTCTGTCTCAATTGATTGTGCGAATTGACAATTCTTTGCTTCTCATCCCCCGACAATTCTGATGTCAAGACCTTGCCACATTTGCTCGATGGGCCTGGCCTCTAAAAACCCAAGTAATACAGCTTATGTATATGCACTTGGTATTGAAAGGTTGGGCAAAAGTTCTCAAAACACTAGTGAAAAACTTACGGAAAACTTGCACATAGTATGGGCCTTCCCATTGCAGCTTTTGATGTGACAATAATCGGCACTTGAAAATTTAGCGAAGACGCTAAAAATGAGTACTAAGATAAACACAATATTCTTCGCCATTATAGTAATACTTTGAATGGTCCCCGTTAGGACTATTTCTTCGTACTGTCGGCTTTTAGGAATATTTATACAGACAGTCGGCTTTTAATTCAAAAAGTTTATTATCTTATCAAACCGCAGCGTGACACACACCTAATGGATTAGCTCTATGTACAAAACGATGAGTCTTGACGTGCAGTTTGGATGAGGTATAGCAATATTCTTAGTAATTAGATAGATTGATTAGCACTACGTATCAGGAAATTGTCGCAAAACACTGTGGAAGTACGTTTTTCCTTGATGGGAATCGGTGTAATAAAGGTTTTCTGTCGGAATCAAAATTTGTTTGAGAAGCGATAAACCTGCTCAAATATTTGAATAACCTGCTCATATTTAAATAACAGCAACTACAAAACATATCTAAAATATTCCAAAAGGACTGAAATATAGCAATATTTTTAGTGATTATACTATATTTGAATTACTTTATAGTAAAATTCGTGGTAAAATTGATTAGGGAAGAATATAAAGAACGACTTCGAATAAAAAAATGAGCTTTATTTTTATATAAAATTAACATACATTTTTTTCCGTAATTTAAATGCATCGTGAATAACTTAAGTGCAAAATGGTATAAAGAGTTAAGCATTATGTTTCATAAACTGGTTCACCTAGCCAGTTGCCAGCAGGCCCATAATTGCAGACTAGGTAAAACCTATTACAAATGCCATCGTGATATTTCACAGCTCCACATCCGATTTTGGTAGTTTTAGCCCAAACTATTTGAGTATAATGAGCTACAACTTTATTGTTAATCCCTGCACAGCCGCTGAAATTTAAGAAACGCGCAAAATTTTATTCTTATACTTATTTCCTGCATAAATGCGTAAAATTTTAGGAAACATAATTTACCTAAACTTTTGGACGTTCTGTCTGTTGAAATTGTCAACCTCGTCATACCACATATGAATCATTTGTTCTACTTTGAGTGTATTAATATCTCCGGTTGTACCTACGTAAGCAATATTTTGACCAACCTTGAAACGAGCTAAAAATTAAATAATTTTTATATAGACAATGATTTTTTCAAAGAATATAAAACATAATAATATTACTGACCGACATCTCTATTGTTATCGTGTTGAAAAGTACATTGGTTAGCCCAGTTTTGAGCAAGATTTGCCAATTCATCATCCCATTCCTATGAAAATTAATATTTAATAAAAATTCATATTCGCTTAAAAAATTTACATTATTTTGAATATGGTTGTTTTGTTAAAATTAATGTTTAACGCATGTAATTTAATGTTTAAATGCAGAAACAGGTATTTTTTAATTACACTCATTAAGTTTATTCAAAAATAATTTTTTAGCTAAAGATATACCTTTTTTACGCCTAATCATTTCATTATGAAAGCTATTAAATTAATTAATGTTGTTTCATTACTCGAAAAGTAAATGTGAATAAGTAAAAAAATCTAAATTTCTAATTCTTTTTCCTCAATATAGTCTCTCTGATTCTCGTAAAACGTACCACATTTGGCATATATTTGGCAGGTGGCTGTAGACCAGGGCATCCTCGTGTTTCTTGACCACTCGCTACTTTTTGCCGCAATTCATTATGCAAGTCAACGATTTTTCGCTTTTCTTCATTTGTCAGGCCTGAACTTATTATTTTCTTACTCGAAGCTGATGATTTTTTAAACTATCGGTATCAAAGGTCATAATTTTGTTTTACATTTTAAAGTTTTGCTTGTGGATTTTTTTAACAGTAACAGTAAGCTTACAAATAAAATACAGCAAACGTGTACATCGAAACCATGGACCTTATTATTTTCTTTTAACGCAATAAACGAACAAATTTTCCTTGTACAAAAATTGACCAATTACAACGTTTGGAAATGAGGCCTTTTTAAATACATTAAGTTAATAAATATAACACTCCGAAAATTTAAAGCTGCTTAAAATTTTTAGGATGCAAAAAACTAATTCTGAAATACGATGTAACAGAAGCTTGACATAGTATATAGATGTACCCTTAGTATATACAGACAACACTTAATGTTGCAAATGTAAAATAAGTTTTACTGTAGCACGCAGCTTATTTCTGCTTAAATTTTCACCCACGCATTAAAAAAATATTCTTACGTATTATTTTTAATCGAACATCTGAAGGATGATTCTACTGATGATTATTTCAATATGTTATTTTAAAACGAACCTGACTTTCAATCACTGATTAACATCTTAATGAAATCTAAAAGATAGCAATATCAAAAACGTAGAAAATAAAATGTATAGTTCCTTATTTTCAATTAAAAATTATATTTGAATTTACAATTCCAATTCTAATTATTTTTTCAGACCAAGATGGCCGATCAGACTATATAATTCAAATCTCATTTAAAATGTATGCGATTGAATATTTTAGGCAAATAAAATTCTTATTAAAGCACTAAAAGCTCAATTAAGGAATATTAAACAAATTATAATTCGAATAGGAACTAAAACAATGCAAAACCTGACCAAACGCTGTTGTACGCCTGGGCCTTCAATTAACTTACTCGAAAAATTTTTAAACGCTAAGCGGGAAATCTCGACAAAAAAGTATTGGACTACAAACCAGGACCGCTCAAACAATCAATCAACTCAACACGTGTAATCACAAACAACTCCAGGACAACTTCCTTACCATCTCGACGATGAAAGTCGGTACACTCACTAGTTCACTTCCGGCACTTGATTACCTGGATATCCTCGGTATCTGCGCTATTTATGAAATATGCAGCGAACGTTCTAATACCTTTATCAGCCCTGACCATTATTATCGCAAATAAACAGCACGCTACGAGCGATACAGCCGCGAGAGATTTTTCGCGATACGGTGACCGACGCGGATTGGAGGCCAAGGTAGGCTCGAGAGGCTTACTTTTTGTTTTCGCTGAAAAATAAACGGATCGCTCAATTAAAGCGCAAAGCCGGCTTGACTAACGTTTACTGCGATAGCGATTGTCGTAAAAATAAAAAAAACGAGTGTGAGTCGGCATCGCTGATAATGCTTTAAGGAGGATTCGCTAATTGAAGGTTGTTAGATAAAGTTTGAAAGGAGAGGGTTAGACTTGACTTTAGCTTAACAATAGTCATTTGTTTTGAAAAATATCGAAAAATAGGTGTTATATATTTCAAAAGTAAATAAAGAATGCAAAGGAAATAAAATATTTTATGGACAATAGTTCATTTCGCCATGAGTGTGGAAGATCTTTTTAAACTTAGTATCGATGTAGATTAAAAATGTCTGATTAGTGGCATTGAATCACGTGAAATGAAAAGTAACCCAATGAGTCAGAAGCACTTTGGTTCTTATCAGTACAATTTTCGAGAAATCTATGTCACAGGTATTTACTGATTTATGTCCTGCAACCAAAATATAAATGCAAGTTTCGATTAGCTTTTTTTTTATTATATAACAAATATTCCTCTTTGAGGAAATAGTATATACTATAAATAATTCTTTAATTTTTTTCAATAAAGTATTTATTGAAAAAAAGTATTTATAAAGTTTTTCATAGGCATACATATATAGGTATACCTACGACGTTACCAACCAGACGATAATAAGGATCCCGCATGTTAAAATATAGTAAATCCGCCATATAGAATATCAAAAAATAATTATGAAAAAAGATATAGAAGTTTGAAAATGTCGCGAGACGTAACAAAGTTGAGTAGACGTACTGCAATAGAATTCTGCGACCAACTTCGTCACGTCACGCGACATGCAATTTTAAGATAAATAAACTGTCTGAACCTTATCGCTCCACAGTCTATTTTCGTTGATTCGGCCCACTTTAACATATAATGATCGAACTCTCTTTCATCCTCAATTCCTTTGTGCTTATCAGCATCCATTCTATACATAATGCACCTGGCAAGTTAAGCGCGGAATTATTATTCTTTTAAAACTACAACTTTAAAATATAGAGGCGAATTAATTTCGAGGATGCAGCGCATTAGGCGCGCAATGATTTGTGCCCATATCGTTTCCTAAATAGAAATGTCCACATACCACGAAATTTGATTGTAACTGTTTTTATTCAGACTTCTTAGGGGTCAGTCTGAAAAAGTATTTAAACAATTTCTAATTAATTTCTAATTTAAAAAATGAAACGTTATTAGTTACAAATACTTATATTTCAAATTATTACTTTGTTTCTTTATAGAGAGACTTCATACATCCAGGTTTCTGAGCGTATAAAATTTCTATTTCTGTCTCCTCTGCAGTTCTTTATTCTCCATTTTTATAGAAGGGATATCAAATCATAAAAATACAAGATACAAAAGTCGAACAAAAATGAAAATCATTCATCCCTAATAACTTCCCTTACAAATTTCAAGCTCACCGCGCAAAAGTACAAAATTAACAAAAACTCCCACCAATAATCCCTGCCCTGCAGCTCTCTCTCTTGAAAAAAAAAGCGCGCGATCGCAAAGGAGAGTCACGAAAGCTCTCGGCTTCCGCGCGACGGCGCACGGCGGAATAAAGCGGCACGGGCCGGCCTTGTGCATTGTGCGCTCGGGAAAGCGCGCAATAGGCGGATTAGAGCGCGGCCGCCTGCCGAGACGATCGCGTTTCACGTGCTGCCACCTCCGAATGGCGAGTCCGGCCATTAACGCCGAGAGCGGCCTCGTCAAAGAGACGCGGAGGTCGACGCACGGATCGGTGGGAGGATTTTCGCCGGTGGCTCGATTGAGAGAAGCTTCCGAAAGGGTTGGGGTTCGCGCCGCTGGCGCGGAATTCCCTTTTTTTCAAGTTTAATAGGGAGGCGAGACGTCGGCGATGAATTGATTAAATTGGGAGAATCGATGGTCTGGAGATATAGTTTCGACGGTAGTTTCAAAGTGATTTGATATCCTTTTGATTAATAGTAGGGGGAATGGGTTTTATTTACTCACTGATTCTATAATTATATTATAGTTGAATATGAATAGAGTATTGAATAAGTCATTTGTGATTGAGTCACTCGAGACTCAAGGTGTACAATATAAACAGCTACGTATTAGTTATAATGTTTAAACCGCATCCAAGGCGTACTTTGTTGTAGAGTTTAGAAACCAATTAAAAATATTGCTTGTCAAGTATTATATAATGTCGATACCAAATATTAAATTCTTAATATATGTTTTTATTAAGGCTTTATTTTTTTTAACTCGGTTTCATAAAGCGACATCTAAAACTTTGATGTCGATTGAAACGAAAAAAAATTTGTCCACTGTAAAGTAAAATTTATCAATAGCGAAAAATGCAACAGCGACCTCTAAACAAAGCCATAAAAATTCTTAAACATTCTTCACCAACACACACACATCAGGCCGAAGAATGACGCAAGGTTAAGCCACACCCACGTCGTCCGCAACCGGAAACTCTCAGCGGAGACAAGAAAAAAAAAAAGAACGTGACACTCGTTGACTCGAAATTCACGCAACGAAAAAAAAAAAAAACCATGTCCCTTTCGGAAAATTCTCAGAGCTCGAGATCAGTAAAGTGCCGTCCAGACGGTAGCGATTCGACGCGCGCCTAATTTATTGGCCGGTCGGCGCGGCAACCCTTACCTAACTCGACCACCGAGAAAGTACCGTGAAAACGGGCCAGATAAGCGGTGGGCCTCCTCGTTATGCGTTGCTTTTCGCTTTTCTTCTGCCTTCTTTTTTTGGAAGGATACTGCGTGTGCATCTGTCGGTAGGTATGCGATGAATTTCGGGCAAATTTCTTGTAATGGACGTGATTCGTATACAAAGTATCCTTGACATTTCTTTAAGAAACTTTTTCATTGCAGCCGTCATTTTATTCACGAACTAAGCTTCTTCTTGTTTCTTATATGAAAGAATGTACTGCTTTAAATATTTATTATAATTCTTTTAATAAATGCATTAGTCATTACATTATTTTTCCTGCAAAAATATTTCCATCGGAAGACATTCGAATGCAATCTATAAACGATTACATCAATCGAGAATAAATTGCTTGCTTAAAAGGAACTTCAACAAGCGTTCAATAAAAATTTTTTCCAATAAAAAAAAATTATTCGCAATTGCAAGAAATTGTTCTTGATTCCTCGCGAGGCAATTCAATTATTCTAAGCAAACTGCAAAAGTTTCAGACTGCATTTTCGAAACGAAAAAAAAAGAAAAAAATAGCTAAACACAAAAATCACCCAATTCCAAAGGACTCCACCAAAACTCGTTATAGCCCTGGTCTCCTCCAAAAAGCGGCCGTAACAGTCAATAAAGACCTCCCATTCGGGAAAAAAATCCCAGCAAATCGGTATAGATTTTCCAGGAATCCAGTCGGCGCGATAACCGTTGCGCAAGAGTAAAAAGGGAAAGAGGGAAAGAGAGAGAGAGAGAGAGAGAGAGAGAGAAGCGCGCGTGTCCCCGTCTGGGGAAAATTGTGTCGTCGGCATGTGGAACCCCCGCCGGGGACGGTCATTGTCCATCTCTTGTAGAGGAGTCCCAAAGTTGAGCGTAACCAGAGCGAGCATTTTTCGGCGGAAAGGAAGCCATCACTCTTTCGGGCCCTTGGCGTTGCATCCCTTTTGGCGCAAAAGGAGCTCGATCCTTTTCTCTCCCGCCTCCGCGTCTTCGAGACACCGGCGCGGCTTTTCCGCAGCTGCGCTCGTCGCAGGATCGGAACGATTTCGCTTTACGGAACACGGGCACTTTGAATAATGCGCGAAGCTCCTCGAATATTGCGCCTGTCCCAGTCGCGGACGCTTTTGCGGCTGCGGTTCCAGTAATTAGCATATAATGAGATCGCGTCCGCAAGCGATGAATAATCATTGGACGATTACCGATAATTGCCGTAACTGTGGTATAGTTAACGCGCGAGGAGTCCTCGGTGCGTTGAAAATGCTGCGCTATCTGCGCGGCAGTTCCCAGAATAAAAGTGAGACAGAGGCACGGATACTACAAACGCGCGCGATTATTAACGCATGATGTCAGCGTCGGAAGCGAGAATCCGCTTGCTTGTTAGTCTCGTAAAATCATTGCCAGCATTGTGACTGCAGTCTCTTCTAGCGCGAAGAGCCAAGATGTTTTCCGTCTCGAGTGTGTCTATAGTTGTAGCGATACTTGCCTGCTTTTCAGGACAAGGTGAAAACTTATTCGAACATTTTTAAGTGTGCTTGCTTAATATAACATTTGCTAAGTGCATTCGTTAAGTGACTTTTTCTTGTACTTCATTGCCCTTCAATTATCGTTTCGTATTTTGCTTTGCAAATATTTTAGGTTACGCAATAAGGTGTTATGTGTGTACACCAGAGCATCCTGAATGTGACACAAATCCGAAGCAGGAAAAATTTATCCAGGACTGTGGAGACTTAGCGACCAATTCTTTTTTAAATAATAACATGCCATTTAACGGTAAATCTTTTTATATTTATTTGCAAGAACAATAGTAGTTATAATCGTCGTGTTTTTACTACAAGTAGTTATAATTATTATATTTTTATTTAATCAATAATCTGTCATAGTTCATAAACTTGTGATAACAAATTTTAATGATGGACACAAATGTCTGAAAATGAACAGTTTGCAAGAAATGTCGGGCAAAATTTTTATGTAAAAATTAATCGAAATTGAAATGAATGTAAATTACGGTAGTTCATCCCAAAACACGTTTTCTTACAATCTTTTCGAAAATTGAAACACGTGTTCGTTGTAATAAGACCCGTAAGTGTGCAAAATTTCAAATCATTCTGACGATCTAAAATTGAGATACTACGCTCTAAAGTTATAAGGTTTAACACGTCGTGATTCCCATTCGCAAAATGGCAAAAACAGACTTTAATTTTTAACAAAAAAAAATGGGTTCCAATGGGAAAAACGAATTCCAAAAAAATAAAAAAATAAAAATAAAACTGACGCAATTTAAAACGCAATGAAAAAAATTCGGAGCAGAGCTGACGTCTCGTTCCCAAGATATGTTCATAGAAAGTTAAGAATTATCAGATGTTTGAACAGTACGAAAAGAGTTGGGGAAGGAATAGAAGCGAATGCGTGTCTATTAATATTTTGTAAATTGTCAAATTATTTTGCTCTCACGCGAGTGTCTGTGATAGTTTGCACAGACGTCTCACGGACACGCTCTCATGTATGGAGTATTCTTGCGCTCCGCCGTATACTGTCAAACGAATCGATTGAGAACAATTGGGAGTCTTAAACTACCTTTCTCATTTTTATCAAATTTTACGAGTGAAATATCTTTTTTGTTGCTGACGATTTTATCGATAGGATAAAATTTAAACTCTTTTCGAGTAAAATTTGCAGTTTTCCCGTAAATTTTAATCATATGAAGAGTGCAATATATAGTGATATTGCTATCAATATTTGCACAGAAACACGTGTAAATATTGCACAAGATAAAATTTACTTAAAATTAGAGTAAAAATGACTAAATTAGAGGAAATATTATTCTAAAAAAGGCCAAATATTATTCAGAAAATCACATTATCCTGCAATTGGTCTGATTTAATAGGGTAATTTTTACGCGAAAATTTTTTCCGCATGGGAGGCTGAAAATCTGAAATTACACTAAACATTACATTGTTTTATATATATATGCTTATAGATACATTAAGCATTGTAACTTCACATTTTTTATTTTCTACATCTCGAGCACTGTCCATTTTCAAACTTTGAGTCCACAACTTACTCAGTCGAAATACTCGGTCGACGAGTATCCAAAACCCCATAAGCCCCTGATCTTTTATACATAAGGAAGCCTTATTAAATATACGTTGAAATTCTTTGCCATTTTCCAGCGACTTAAACATACAAAGTTTTTGTTAAAAGTAAAAATTGCCTTTGAACTTTATTATTTCTCAGGATTAATCAATCATACTGAAATTTTACGATGATTAATAAATCACACTTGAATGTTTCAGATAATTTTCCTCTTAATGAAAGTGTTATCAAAAAGATGCTTAATAACGCAAAGTTAGAATGCTTCA
>JAWWEO010014999.1:0-25905 GCA_035582975.1 Ormyrus labotus
CTTATAAGGGCCACAAGTTTATTTTAAGGCATCGGGTCAGGCCCTGATGTATGCCCTAACAATGATTCTGATCGGGAGTGCGATCAGCGTGGTATGGCTGTTGGCGAAGATATATATATATGTACCTAACTGTTGGTAAAAATAAGAATCACACAAAGAGGGAGATAATAAGATTTATTAGAGATTCTGAATCTACCACCTAATTCAATATTGCCTGTGAATATAGTGGGTTAGTATTTTAAAGTTATAAGTGTCCCTATAAACTAAACCACGAAGAAAAATGTTCTTTTATGGCCGTTAGTTTCAAAAACTATCAACTAAAATTTACATCGAAAATTAGCATAGTCCTATCCAACTTTTGGATCCTTTACCTTAAAAACAAAACTGGTTAAATATATAGTATTCGCTAAATAGTTCATTAAAGATTAAACGTTTCTAACTCATTCCATAGAAACGCGATCGGGAACGGACGCAGTGCCGGCGGATCTATCTTTAAAAATCCTTGAGAAACGAAGTACAAACCGCTCCTGAGCACCGGAAACGCGCACCGCTGACGCAACGGATGCGCGTTGCTCATCTCGTATGCTTATATACCTGCATACTTTATGTAACTGCAGAGCTTCGTTCGCTGTATTTTTGGCAGACCGAAATCAATCCGGCCAATCACCGAGCTTTGTAATGACAGACTGTTTTCTTCGTGCTTGGCGAGGTATTTCAGAAATTTATTACAAGTTCAAGTACAAGTTGACAAGCGTTAAAAGCGCAAGAAAGAAATTTGAAATTTTTGTATTTAAATGGGTATAAACTGCAGCAATCGAATCTATCGGACCTAATTATTTGTCTTAAGTGAATTTAATTATTATCCGATCAAAAACCCTCGCACGCCATTATTTCCAATGAATCTCGTATCGGATTAGCTATATATTTCCTGAGGCTCCCTTTTATGTACTTACCTGCAACAGAAAAAAAACAAAAGATTTTAATAAAAAGTTTGAAATCGCATGAAAAGAAATATTTTTTTTTAATTATTCTTCTTCTCAAATTAAAAATTCAGTGCAAACGCTGCACTTTTTAATGAGAATAATAACTATACAAAAGAACTACATTTTATCTAACGGGGAAAAATATTTTTAAATAAACCACTGCGCAGTATTTTAAATTTCTCTTCGATATCTCTGTAGTTTAAAGACCTTAAATCAGCAAGAAAGCGCTGACTTTTAGGTTACGATAATTTTGGCATATGCAAACGAGACAAACGAAAGTCAGATGTTGCAAGACACGATTTTCTCGATGAAAACCACTAGACCGTTCATAATAAATAATGCGAATTTACGTCTTTTAAAATTCAATTAGACAGGCAATTTCATTCCGTTTTTGTACTTCTCACAATATATATTTTAATGAACAAAAATAATTTATTCGAATTTATTGTCACTCGCATTTTGAACAACTACGAATTTTATTTTCAGAATAAAAACAACATGGCTGATTGGTAATTTAATTTATTGCGATGTTTTCTTAATCCTGTCAAGTTTTATATTAGTAATTTTTTCATACCAGTGCAAAAAATTACCGAAAAGTAAAAAAAATGTTATTAAGTTATTAGAATAAATGTTGTTTATGTGCAATATGTTTAAAAAAACTTATAGTAAATATTTTGGTAATATAACATCCGTAAATGAATGAATTTTAAAAAAACATTCTGGTCATAATTAAAATAATGTTTATTACGGATTAGTCTGCAAATTATAATTAATTTGATAAAATATCATACGATTGTGTTTTTTAAAAAATTTGTACGTGTAAAGATTTATTTAGTCTGCATTTTGTGAGTAATGCTCTATTTGGCATTCAATTTCAAATTGTTTAATTTAACGTAAATCTAACGTGACTAACGATTTATTTACATAGGTTTTTTCAGTAATGATCTATTAGATTTATGAAATATTATACTTGTGTATCAAATTTTTTAAAATAACAAACAAAGATGAAAAATTTATCGTCAAACCATAAATGTCATAAATTCTTTTGTGAAAAATATGTTTTTTGTACGAATTGCATGTTATTGCTTTAATTATTAATAGAATTAATAGAAAACTCGACTAATTTTACTAGACTAGATTTATAATTAAAACAGTAAAGTACGTCGACTGAAGAATGAAACGGCATTGAGTTGCGACAGCAAGAAGGCGGTGGGAAATTCGAAAAGTCGTGTTTGAGCATCAGAGTCAGGAAGATGAGGAACGCTTGCCAAAAGGTTTTTCACGGTCGGGATAAATAGCCGCGTCATGAGAATTGAACTGATCGTCATCCAGGTATTGTGCTACTACAGATTCCTATGTTATCGTGCTGGCGACGCTCTTGGCGATAATTTACGAGGACAATAGCTCCTATTGTTTTGAACGACGTCCAGTTAGTTTTGCGCTACTCGAATTTCATTTTTTGCAAATGAGAGTCGCGAAATGAGTGCCGACATTCTTATTGACGAGTGTAATGATTGAGCGCTAAATAAGTACGTCGTTGGAGTTTGAAAATCATTTAAAAACTTTTTATTTATACCTGTTAATTCGAATTACACTTAAAGTGAAACAAAATTTTCAAAATACAAATTTAAATGCAAGAACAGCTCTTTTATTTTTTTACGGTAGAACTTCGATTTTTCCAAGAAAGT
The DNA here is from genome assembly GCA_035582975.1 of Ormyrus labotus. NCBI lineage: Eukaryota > Metazoa > Arthropoda > Insecta > Hymenoptera > Ormyridae > Ormyrus > Ormyrus labotus. The sequence continues at coordinate 2,672 of JAWWEO010014999.1, forward strand.
TTTAATTAGGATTAGACAAGATACCAATAAAACTTTATGTCAAATATATAATATACGGATTTATTTTAAGACTTCTTCAGATAATTTAAAAATAATATACAGAAATTTTTTGTGTAATTCATAATTGTCCTACAGGTATGTAATGTCTTTGTAATTCTTAAAATTTGTTTTGTCAAAATTAGAATTCTAGTTTATGATGTTTGTTATTTTATGCTGCACTAAATAAAATGGTAAAAGAAATTAATTTATTGAGAATACGTGAAAACATAAAATTTTCTCTTACGCTCCGGTTAGTCTTCGGGTTAGTCGCCGACGAAACTGGTGTTCTAAATGAAATCACTTAATAAGTATTAAGGGGCTCCAGCTCGGAGAGTACGGAAGTCAGTTATGGCATTTTTTATAAATATTATTTACCCTCGTAGTCGTCGGAAATTTTGAGATATTTCGTCTCAAACTTTGCAGAGTTTACATAGCCTCTTATAGAGCCAAGTGAGAAACTGGTCGATTACTAACCTATCTATAATATCTATAAAATATGGGTAACCGTGGAAAATATCGAGATAAAAGTGGAGCTCAAAATTGAATGAATCGTCATATATCCGAATTCTAAAGGAAAACCATCTTTTTCTTGTTGTTAATATAAAGCGCGCGCGTTTGAATAATTTAAATTTTAAAAATTAATACTAATTTTAAAACTAATACTAATAAATGATTCAAGCTCTTATTTTATAAAAATAAAAATATTTTTTTAATTATTATTCTGAGCCTATACCATCTAAGTTACATTTGTTTTTTTGCGAATTCATATCTAAGCTGTTAGCTCTTTTTTTGGTTAGGAAAATATCAAATTGATGACTATTTATTTTAACAATGAAAAAACACTTCATAACTACAGTATTATGATGTAATATTGCTTTAAAAATAGTTATAAGACTTTTCAGCATAAATATGTGCTTTTAGTAGGCAAGTTTCTTTTTTGTTTGTTTTTGACTTGGGCTGTACTCGCTGGAGCCCCCTTAATAAAAGAAAAAAAAATGAGCGACAGAAATTTTGAGATGCAATATTGCAAAGATTACTCTCTCGTTTTCAGCTTAACGCAAATGTTTCTCACGTCCATTTAAATCGAATCTTCGCTACAGAGTCACCAAATTTTGAAGTAATGCTTATAAACTTCAGTAAAGAAATTTTAAATTTTCTAGAGAAGATTCGTTAGTGCAATACGTGGATTGACCGCTAACAAAATATAAACCACTGCAGCATCTATAGGTTTAAATCGTCGAGAATGATTTTTATGAACCTTTTTTACTCATTTTCATATATAACTTGTTCTGTGCAAATATAGCAACTAGTGATGTCTGATTTGTCCTGTTACTAATCTACCTACATTTCAGGTAGAATAGTGAAAGATAAGTATAATACACATACACTATTCTGATGTTTGAATCCTCCGATAGATGTATTTGTTGAACAAACTTCATAAATCTTTTGCAGTCTATGCATTTTGCAATATTACTATCTGTTCGTCCATAAGGATCACCAATCCTTACAAAGAGTTGACATTCAGAAAAAACGTTTTCTGACTCTTGCATCAACATTTCAATTAAACTAAATCTATATTCGTGTGGATTAAAGTCCATATTCTAGAATTAGAAACTAAAGTTCTAAAATTATTTGACAAGATGTCTATTTCCATTGGTCCAAGAAAATGTCCTTCATACCTTCTGTATTTTCTAATGAGGTACCATTTTTCTTGGACTTTTCCACCTTCATTTCTATAATTTAATGCCACAAAATACTGACCACACGGACTTTTTTTGTTGACATCTTAATTCTTCTAAAATCTGTTTCTTTCTTTTGATTTTCTTTTAGAATTATTATTTTTTATTAAAAGTACTTAATTTTTTTTATCGATAGCATTTTATTGTAACAAATTTTTTTGATTGATTTAATTTCTTTCATTTGCCAACACTTTATACTATATCTACACTTTTTATCGACTTAATAAAAGAATCTTGTGAATTAAGTGTAGAGTCATTAATATTTTCTATTGCTGATTCAACATCTGTGTTATAAGCTTCTACAGTAGTAAGGTTTGAATCAACTGAATCAACTACTGATTCGATGACAGTCGATTGAGTAAGGTCTTCTTCATAAAATTCTTCAATAAAGGCATCGTTTTCACACAAAAGCATTTTTTCAGAATTTTTAAAAAATTGTTACATTTTTTCACATAACAATTTTTCAGCTTGATTGTCATCTATCATTTTATTAGGGATTTTTACTCCTAAATATGTACTTTGTCTCTGCCTTTTTTTTGGAATTTCAATTGAATCATTTAAACGACTAACGAAGTATAAATACATTTCATAAGTCCAAACGATAGGAAAGATAGTTTTCGAAAATCCAGTTTGCAGAATGACAGTATTACACGATAGGGTTAGCTAGTGAAGCAGGTAATTAGGCTATGAAGTGTACATAATCTTGTGAATTTGAAAGCATATAAAATATTGTATCCGAGTTTTAACCTTAAGCACTTATAATTCATCATACAACAGTGTAATGTGATCATAGTTGTTTGCCTTGCACGTAAATCTTATACAGCAATTTAAGATTTTTCAAATAACTTTATCAGATTCAAGTTTTCTATCACACATAGCAGTACGCCAGTAGTCTAGGATTAGAAAAATCAAGGTTGACATGAATTTAGCCATTACAATAATAAATATATTTTAATATTATGTATTACGTTCTACATGATCTAGATATATTACTAGATAGACTATATACATTCTAGATAGACTACCAGCGAGCATATAAGGCCAAATGCAAGTTGCTAAACGAAAAGATGTGCCAACAATTCCTAACAACTTTGAGGAGCTGGCTGACTTGTTGGAGGAATATCCTCCCATGAGAGATTTCTATAAAGGAAAGACCATTGGAGCTGACGCTCACAAGCAGTGTTGTTCATAGATGACAATATGCTGAAGCCGTTGTCGAGGTGCACGCAGATGTTTTACGCGCGAGTGCGAGTGTGTGTGTGTGTCAATTATCAGTTATAATTGAAAATTTATTAAGTCGCATTTTCATTAATTTTTTTTTCATTAGAACTGAGTTAGAACTGAAAGAACACTCATTTAGAAGTGAGAAAAGCGACAGATTTATGTAAATCATCCACTGAATTTGCAAGAGCGTTATTGAAAATGGTCTTCACAACTGCTGCTTTGAAGAAGTGTACCCTTACAGGTAGAAGGCTTAAAGAAATGCAAAAACATGAAGTCAAACAAGGTTTAAATGTTCTAGCTCTAGATTCAATAATCAGTAAGATTTTTTAAAAAATATTATTGCAGTGTTTGTAGAAAATTACGCTAAAAGAATGGGATGGCCCTTCAATAAGCAACTTGTAATGAGAAGTCTTGGCGCTAAATTGAACAAGATAAAATCAGCTAAATAATTTATTATTTATTATTACTGTACGTTTTTGTATTTGTATGTTTGTATTTTGTATTAGGTTTGTTGTAACAAAAGTTAAAAATGGATGTTATTAAAAATGTTATTTTTTAATTTTGCGTGAGATTGAAGTTATTTTAACTTATCAAGCGTAAACAATAAAATTACAGTAAATTAATACATCCATCTGCAATAGTAGATAAGCCTTACGTTATACAATTTTATGTTATACAGCAAGTAATTAAATATTATGCTAGAAGCAGTTATAAAAGTTTTTAAAATTTCTTCAATATTTTATAAACAAAATAAATATTTAAAATCTGAATTTGTACAAATCTAATCCTTATGAATGTTTTTGTGCATAGGCTGTGTATAAATTATGTTTGGACTATGTGTAACCAATCCTGAGCCTACATTGTGCATAGTTGATTATGCCTAGCTTAAACATAATTTTTTTTACACGGGCATATCCTTTAAATTTAAATTCAGTACACATTTTTTACGCAGAAGCACGCGAAATTAGAAAAGAGGTAAAATATATAAATCTTTATTTTTTTATTAATTCAATAAAGTTTTTGATGATTTCTTTTTTCACAAATGAAAAATCTCCGTTATAACGTAACATGAATATTGTGGAGAAAGATATGCTACATCTAATAATAATGAACGACCAGGAAATAGGCGAAGAAATTGCCAACATAGGTACAATAATGATTGAATAAATTATTAATATTTTTTGTATATATTTTTTTATACTTTATTTTATTTTTTAATTATTATATTACAGATGTACGAGAAAATATCATTGCCAGCCCTGCTCTTCCTGAACCACAAGCACCAACACGTGCTCCAGTTGCGCAAAAACAAGAAGTAGGAGCTGAAGCACGAGCTGTTATTCAGCCTTTTTCAGAACGAAGAGAAGTATGTGGAAGCGAAATATATAAGCAAATAATCCGTATCGACGCAACATCAATGATAGGGCAGATTAGAACAACCCAATTATGATAATTATAATAATTAATAAAAAATAAAGAAACTTAAAAAAATGTTATTTACAAAACAATGCGAAATTTTTTTCAATAATTTTAAATATCTAATAGTCTACTAAACCACTTAAACACTGTCTTTTTAAATTTATAATATATACTATTATATAAAAAACTATGTGCTGTTTAAATTTACTTTGGCCAATGGAGAACGCATAACGCCTTATAACGGGCGAGAATCCTATCAATAAATACAAAAAAAAACAATAAGAATAGGACGCATAAGTATTTTGCTCATTATTAATATTATGTAAAATTTAAATATGTAAATTATATTTTTAATTATGAATACATATAACTACCAAAGAAGGAAAAAGAAGTATGTATCATTCGAATTAATAATTCAACTCAATTTGATTGTAACCTACTACGGATATCAGAAAAGTGCATCTGGTGCTCAAGAAAAAATACCTGAAGAAATTAATTTTGAAAATATAAGACTTGCAGATCGAATGATTAATCAAAAAATAAACATAAATACATTAAAAATGTTTAATAGCATATAATGTTTTATTATTTGATTTATTTTGCAGTTATCAATGGTACTTAAAAACAATTGATTCATCTAAAAATTTAAATCAAGGATTGTTTAAATCTAAGCAATTGCTTTCTCAAATTCATTTGCTTGAAATTGTAAAGTTAGAAAAAGAGACTAATAATCATTTAGTTAATACAATTCGAAATAATTATGAAACGTTTTATGTTTATTATTGAAGTAATCCACGCAAAGAGTATCCAAAAAAGATGCTCATGCTACAGTTTCCGCCAACAAAAACTGTAGGAAGTGGTTTAGGTTTAGATTTTAAACTGTATGAATGTAATTGCGTACGGTACCTATATTGAAAATTTTAAGATATAATAGCGCAAATATAATTGCATAACCAGACGATTTTTTGACCATACCAGATTTAATGAAAACTTCCACACAGAGAATTTCTGCAATTTATTGGGCCAAGGTTTATGATTTCGCGAGCGCGGGCACTCTCCTTGCTAGTTTTGCTTTTTTGCACGTGCAAATGAAAGTGCAATTTTGAAAGCCCGTAAATTCTTTCAAAACGTTCATTCGACGAAACGACTCGCATAAATCACCGATGCTCCATCGGGGTTGAAAATTCCTCTCCCAAGAAAAGCCAATCCTCTCGGAAAATCTCGCTTATGCTAGCTCCCGACAATAGGCCTCGGGGCGCCTCTCCGTATTTTTGGCGGGACGCGCAACATTGTCGGCACCGCGGCCAAGACTTTCGCAACTCTCTTTCTCTGTCGCGCGCGTTTGCGAGTTGACCCGCCGCCCCGCCGCGCGCACACCTGGTGCGTAACCTTTGCGCGCGTAAGTGCGACTTTGAACATTTGAGGTCAATGCTACGCCTGCCTAGCCTACTTTGCGACGCTCTTGATTTATATCGCGACCGAGGGTGGCTCGAAAACATCCAATCATTTCGAGGAGAGTATCGATTTATCAGATCTATCGCGAGCTGGACTGGAGTTACTTTTGGCTTGAAGCTTCGTTAACCAAGTCTGTCATTGTTTATTCCGAACGAATTGATTGCTTTATTGCATTTAAATTCTTTTAATACTAACTACTTTAACAATAAAAAATTTCCAAAGTAAATTATTTAGCAATGCTAAAAATAAGAAACGTACTTTTTACGTTGTCTTTCGACAAAACTCGAAATAAAATTTGAATTATTTTTGCTCAAAAAGTTACAGTTCATTGCCCTTCTTTAATTACACTTTACTGTTCCACGCACTCAGATCAGTCTAAAAATATAAACTAAAAACCAATTTCCAACGAAAATATTTAAAATTAAAGCAAGTTTAAAAAGATAATTTTGTTAATAATCCGAAATACTTAATCGCGGGCAATAATTTATCATCTGATTAAGTGAAACGTCTCAGCGAATTTCTCGCCGAGTGCAATAGTTTTGAAGAATAAGGAGACTAAAACGTAGCTTGAAAAACAAGCGGGTCCAATAAGCCGTTTATTTCTAACAGATGTTTGAAATAAGGTATTAGCGAAAGCAACGGCCGACCCGTTGAAAATTAATGTAGTGGCAAGTGCGAGGACGCGCGTCGTTGCCGATTTTGCGCTTCCTTATTTAAACCCACAGCCACTTTCGCTCTCGAGTTATCTTTCAATTATTTTATGAGAATCTGTGCTTTCGTTTGTTGTAGAGAGCTGCATGCAGGTCCATTTCATTTAATAAATCGTATTTATTAGACTTATCAATATTTATGTTGTAATTATTATAAATTGCGAGATTTCTATTATATACATATAGTTAAAATAATTTTTTTTTATTTTACAGGAAAAAGCCTACTTCTTCGAATGAAGAGTCAACCTTAGAATACAACATTTTAAACTTATGTCAACTTCAGATAACGCAGAAAATAGTCAACAATCAGATTATCTCATGATAATAATAGCAGTTGATTTTATACAAAATAATGAATAGAAAAACATTGATTTCAATGTTCCAGAAAATATTTTTAAATTACTTTAAAAAGGAGCCGTTTACGGAGAAATATAGATGGAAACATAGGAGTTTTTCGAGAAATTCTTAAATCTGTAAAAGATTTTACTTTTCGACCTATGTACGAAGTAAATTACAATTTGCTATGGGGATTCTATTTAAGAGAGGAAGTAATTTATTACAAGTATTATATTATTTATTTTAAACCAATTCCCCCGAGCCAAGCCGCTTAGACAGAAAGAGAGCGAGAGAGAGAAAGCGAAAGGCAGAGACAGACCTAATATTTTTTTTCCATGATAAAATTTGCTATAATGTAAAAAGTAAATTCTGATTTAATGTGTCAAATATTATCAACTTATTGCCTAATTTTTATACAGCATAATTATTATTGTTTTTTGTAATACAATTTATTATTTTATATAGTAAAAACTTTAATTTTATGTATTAAATATTTGTACATTATGATTTAAATTTTGGTATGGCCTAATTTTCAAAGTGTAACGTAGCAATTTTGTTGTCTGTTTTTTACTATGACATAGCAAAGATCCTCAGAAAATGAGTTTGTCCTCCTTTTCCCATCGGACATAGTAATTTTTACTATATTTAATTTAAAAAATGCGAGATTATTTCTCTCCGTGTAAGGATGCTCTTTTCATATTGTTTACAAGCGGATTGAAATGTTACTTTTGAAAATATTAGCATTACAACGTTTTTTAAGCTCGCAGTAGCAAGTAAATTAAGGGATTACTAAAAAAGTGGAATATTTAAAGAGAATCGAATCTGTGAATGAGTTAGAGCGCGATCAGCCTCGGTAAGCAGCGGGCTTATCTAATGTAGGTACACAGGTGTGCGAGCAGTTTGGAGTTTTCATCGTGACATCGCAGCGCCGGGTGTCCAGGGAGCATTTGTACCGGCGCAAAGAGTCTAGCGACCTCAATGCTATTTTAAAAGTTTCCATCTCCGCGGCTGCGGCAACGACGCGTTCGATCGCTCGCTCTCCCATAAATTCATCGCCAGGCGCTACTCGCGCGCGATGTATTTTCGACGTGAGCAATATTCGTCCCTCTCTATCTTCGGCCGAAACCGAACTGACGTCCCGACGTCTGGAGCACGAGCCGTTCGATTCGATCGTTTCGCCGTTTCAAGTTTCGCTAAACTAATACAACTTCGGATCTTTTCGCTGAGAAAAAAATATGATTGAATTTATAAACCGGCGCAGGCTCATTCGATAGAAAAATTTCAATCGATAGAAAAATTTTTTGATTCAAAGTTAATGAAATACTTTATTACAATCAATGCTTTCTGTTAAAAGAAAATTTAAATATTATGCAGGTACACAAAAAATAAAAAGCGGTCTGTCTTTTGATCATTTAGAATTTTAATACATACTTATGGTTAAGATCAAAAAACACTTTTTAATTATGATTTCTCTTTTATTTTATCTTAATGGTCATTTTTTTGTTTGACAAATAAAGATTTTTTGATGAAATTTTTTTTAATCGATAGGATTTGATCTCACCTTTCGAATACCAATAGTTAAAATATTGTACAATTAACAACTGAAAAGTTATATGTGATTGAACAAAAATCGATTTTTCTTAGATTTTTGTTAAAAGAGCACATAACTTATGAAAAATTGAGCGTTAGGCTGAACAAAAACGGCTTCCTCCATATTTTAACATTAAAAACATAACCCTAAGTTACTGGAAAATCCATTAATCAAATGTCGTATACTCTCCTTGTTAGTATATGTCGAGACCATTAAATTAGCTATTGAATTTTATCAATATTATTTTTTTCATGAGATCCACTAGTCTATGGACCTGTGTCTTCTAAAACGTACACATCGTTATCATCAATTTTCCGTTTCAAAAAATCAAGAACTCCGATACCCGCAATTGTTATCTCAATCTCAATGCAAACAAACTAACGCTTATCAAAGCGGTGCGGGAACTTTCGAACAGATTATTCGGCACAAAAAATTCGCGGCGCGTCGATGCAGAAGGTGGTAACCGGAGCAACTGCTTTGTGCTTAGCTTCTTTTCAAACAAGTTTCTTTTCCATTTATAATGTTTTTTTAATTACATACGAAAAACCTGTTATAATTATATTTCAAGGTGTCAGGAACAAGAATAAATGGTTTTTGAAAAATGTCTGTATGGATGTATGTGTGTGCGCGTATGCGTGTGTGTATGTCTGCATGTGTGTATGCATACGCCTGGATCTTAGCTTCTACTAAACGGATTTGCATCTCTCACGGCTCATTTCTTTTTAGTTTTTTTTTGTGATGGCGGGAAAAAATCTTTTTTTGTTTAGCTTATTTGTTTTCTGTTTATCCCAAATTTTCGATTTTCGAAAAATTTAATATTACTTTTTTTAATAATAGAATTGAGATATTTGAATCGAACAAAGACCATTTTAAAGAGCATAAAAATATCTATAATTTCAGATAAAAAAAGTTACTCTAACTCTTATGGTTATTTGGTTTTTAACAAAAACGTGCTTTTTTTTAAAAAAAAAAAGCTTGTAATTCTTAATTTAAATTATCAAATGCTCTGACAATATATAGAGAGAGCTATAGTCTGTAAAAATTTCAAGCCATTTTCTCAATTAGTTTTTGAATAAAAAGCTGAAAACTGAAAAAATGAGCTTTCTATATCCAACGATTGCGGGAGTAAAAAGGTTTTAAATCACTTGAAATTTTGGGAAAAGGTAGATCTTTTGTATGTTCAGAACTGTATAGTTTTTCTGCTTATGAATCTTATTAGGCCAAAAGATATTAAGGTTTTAATGTATTTTTAAAAATTTTTTGAATAGCTATATTTTAGTGAATAATCGGTCTTTTTCAATGATCGACCACTTTTTTTCGTCTTTAACTAAACTTTCAAAATTAAAAAGAATTTTTTAAATTCATCTACTAGTTTTTGTTTTATAACGATTTTAAATTATATGTATATAGTATCGCGATTATATATATAACATAGTATTGTCATATTTTTATTATTATTATTTTATTATGATTGTTTACATTAGTTGAAAAAACTACTTTTACTTTTAAAAAAAAATTACTTTTCTTTGGCTTATTATTACTAGAGAAAATTCAATTTACTTGAAATGTTTATTTAATTTTCTTCTAAAGGAAGAATAGTGTGAAAAGGTCACACCAGGTTAAAATCATCTTTTTGCTCTTGTATTGAACATTATATTTTGATACGTCTTGTACGAAGCTTGATTTATCACATGCATTTTTATTTAAGTTCGCGCGAAATCGAGCTTTGGGCATGGAGTTTCCAAAATTCTGTATTTAGGGCTTAAATATTCCAATAACAAAATTTTTATTTACATTTTGTTTGCTGCTCATTAAATTCTAAAATGGAGATAGAAAAATAAAATAATAATACAAAAATAAATAATTAATTAAATAAAGAATAGTTTAAAATGATGTTTTTTCAATCGATTGTTTTTAATTAATCTCAGAGATAATATTGGAATGATAAATTAGTTAGGAGGAAGCTAAGCGCCAATGAATTGACAGCGGTTTTTATATTTAAGATCAATTTTTTTTCAAAAATTGAAACTTATTTCTAATTCTAACAGCCAATCATATAACGTTTATCTTGAATAACGTTATAACTTAACATCCGGTCATGATTTTTTTAATATTTTGATATCGTTTTACATTCACAAAATTCTGACATGATTAATTAATTGTAAGGACACGGAGAAAAATACCTCATTCAAAATTAGTATAGTCTATCCTAATCGAAGGACAAACTTGCACTATCCTTAAATATAAGAAAAATTACTGACACTAATATATACTAAAATTTGATAGAACTCTGGTAAAAATTAATATCGTTCTATCAAATTTTAGTATATATCATAGTAATTTTTCTGGATAGTGCAATTTTGTCCTTCGATTGGGATGAACTATACTAATTTTTGATGAGGTATTTTTCTCCGTGGACATATTCGTATTTAACAGATCAAAATACGTACGAATATAGGGGCTCCCCTACAAAAAACTATTATAGTGCGATATACTAGTACGATTATAATTAACTATAATAATTTCGTTTGATTATAATCTACTACAGTAAACTATAGTGTAGAACTGTAGTATATAACTATATCTTATCTTAAATACTTTAAAATATTATAGTGATCTATTATAGTACTTGACTATAGTAGACTTCTATAGTAAATAATATAAGTATACTATAGTAAGGTGCGAAAATATTATAGTTTAACTATAATCTTACTATAACAAATTATAATTTAATTATACTTTATAATAGTCAGTTACTAGAATTTTTTTTCGTAAGGGGAGACCTGGGCAAGATGGTCATAGCGGGCAAAACGGACACCCCCTATTATTTCTGATATCGCTGTTACGAAAATTCTTAAATAATCAAGTATAATATGTGTCATTAGCATCAAAGTTTCAGTACGTACCCGCTGCTCGTGGCAGTAACATCGCTTAGAAATAAAAAACTTGTTTTTAGTCTGTGAGCGTACGATGTTATCAAGGTAAAAAAGTCAACTTATTTTTTGCATGGATGATGAAATTAATTCAAAAATAGTATCAGGCTATAGTATTTATAGATATTTTACCAAAAAAACCTTTTAGAATCAATATCAATTTTTTTTTTCACTAGTTTTATCAAAGAAAAGTCATTTTATCCATTCCGGTCTCATATTTTCAAAATTTTTTCAACAATTTTTTATTATATGTTTAAACAATAATTCATCGCTATGGTTGTACCTACTTATTTATTTTGATGTCTACTTTAGAACAAAATTTTAATTGATTATATTTTTCGCTCTTGAATTCATTTTTTATTCGTTTTTCCTTAAGGCATCCGTCTTGCCCGGGTCTTTCCTATGTAGTGTAGTCTATTGCTAAAATTTAAAAATTCGTATTCTGAAGATTACTTGTTGCGTAGACACAAATTAGAAATTATGTATTATTTTTCATTTAGATATGATTGATCTACTATTTACTTTTATTGTTTAAGTTCATCGTATTGAATTTCAGTTTCATTTATGTTGCTTTTCATTTTGAATATTATTGCTATTATTTAATTTAATTTCAATCAAAGTGCAATTATGCCTTTTATAACAAAATTTAAATAGATATTTAACACAAAATACTAAAATAATAATAACATTAACAACGAGAGTCTGCGACCTTTGGATCACAGATTTTCTTGTAATTTTGGGATACGTTTTTTAATATTAAAATATGAAAGAAGCCATGTGCTTTCCGTCCCATGCTCGATTTTTTCAAAATTGTTTTAGCGAAAATCTAACGAAACTCGACTTTTGTTTGATCGCTTATAACTTTCCAGGAGTTAACTATAACGTATTTTAACTGCCAGCAATCAAAAGATGAGATAAAATCCTACCAATTAAAAAAAAATTCCATCAAAAAATGTTTATTTCAAAAGTTATTCAAATCAAAAGTTATAGTCGAACAAAGCATGACCATTGAAATAACATAAAAAATCTATTTGTGTAATTTTACCATAATTTTATTGTAAATTTTTAATTAGCTATAACTTTTGAACAAATCAAGATTTTTGGATGTCTTTTTTTTTTTAAATCGATAAGATTTGATTTCACCTTTCAAGTGCTGGGAGTTAAAATACTGTGACATTAATAGTTGAGAAGTTATAAGTGATTAAACAAAAATCGATTTTTCATCGACTTTCGCTAAAAGAGCTTATAACTTTGAAAAAATCGAGCATGGGACGGAACGGGCGTGGCTTCTTTCATATTTTCACATTAAAAAGCATATCCCGAAATTACAAGAAAATCCGTGATCCAAAGATCGCGGACTCTCCTTGTACGTATAATAATCGTTAAAAAATTTAATAAGGTAATTCAAATTGTTTTTACCCTCCTTGTATCAATTTTGGTTGAAACAAGGATCTTCCAGCAGGCCAATCTCGTGTAGGTCGATCAAACAATTACACTCTTGAATTATTTTTTAAAAACTTTTCAATTCTTGTTTTAACCAAAATATAATAAGAAAATATGTTTATTTTCTATTGCAGTATGTAAAAAAATACTAAATTTATTATCAAAATAAAACAATAATATAAAAAACTGCGTTATTCTTTATTTTTTAATAAATTGTCAAAATTTTTGAAATTATAGTTAAGTTAACAGAACAGAAAATAAAATACCGAACGAGCGTTAGCAAGCGGGATCCATTTAACTAGTTGTATATTGTTTTGCATTTAGATATGATTGATCGCTAGCTATTTGGAAATTAGGCACTTTAAGTGCCTAATTTCCACTAATTACTAGCAGATTAATTTATTAAATAAGCCTAGATAAAAAATGCATTAATTTCCATCTATCGGTTAACTAAGTTTTGGTCCGTCTTATTTATAAATTAAATTGATTCTAGACACTTGCGAGATTGCTGATGATCGGTATTAACTCCATAGAATATAATATCGAAATTAGAAGTGACTCGAGATATTGTTTTAACTAGAATTATCAAAATATCTAATTTCCTCTACTCCGATCTTAATTTGAAGTGTGGTTTGTGAATATATATTTTTATTTATAAGTTAATTTAATTATTAAAGTATTCTTTTTAATATTTTACAGGAAGTAGGTCTTTTTTAACAGGAATGTGTTTTTCATTAAATGACATTTCCCAACACAACAATTTTTTCTTATTGATTGTCGGCTTACAAATTCAGTTTAATGGGGCTAAGTAATTAAATTCATAATTTAAGCTTTAATCCCTTACATGATCGTAGTTATTAAATATTTTTTCAAGTCAAGTAGCCATAATCGATTGTAATAACTTCTTAATTCCGTGATGATGGTGAAATTATGTGATTGTTTTAATAAACTATTTTATTAGATAAATGTCGATATCAACAATTTATTAATTTTTTCTTTAATTTAATAATATATTTTATTCAATTTCTCCATGCAAAAAAACACTATTTTGATTGACACATAAGGTAATCGAACTCCAATTAAAATCTGGTTCTAAGGAAAAGAAAATTTAATATATTTTGTCAATGAGTCACATTTTATAGGAAAATTAGCGTATAAACGAAAGAGCAAAAATATTGGAACATACGAAAGACATAAAAAAAAATCGGAAAAAATAAAGATTCTATTTTTACGAAATGTTACCAGGCGACGCAAGGGGCCATCATAGTGGCGATTCAAAGGCAGCAAATAAATGAGAAGAGCTTAGATATATAAAATAGGTGCTTCGCGGAAAGCCTGGATGCTTTTCATAGGTTGCCGTCACCCTCACAACTGTCTTACCGAAGGTGAGCGTCAATGCTGAGGAGGAATTTAATTCTTGCAAGCGTGAGAAGAAAATTGCACGTGTCAAAAGCGAACGTTCGGCGGCGACCGACCACTAAATTCTAAAACTGTCGGTGACACTGACGCAAATTCTCGGCGAATCTTGAGCCGAGCCTGAACCCTGGCTTTACGATGATAATCGCACTACAGCAAGAAGAACACTTTTTTAAACTAATAGGAAAAATACATTTTCCGAATGAAATCGAATTTTAAAAAAGTTGAAAGTGTTTGTAAAATCAAGATTGATGTCTACGTTGATCAAATAGCGGTTAAAAGGATTTTTTCGAAAAGCTCAGATTTTTTTTTGGGAATTTCTAAATTTTCTTTCTTATTTTATTTAGTTTTTTCGTAAATCACGTAGCAGTAAAATCTTTTGGACTGGTAATATTTGCTCTATTTAAAGTTATGATCTGCGATCTCAAATTAATATTGAGAAACTAGTCACAGTTCAAAAACAGAAGTAAGCAATGGTCGAATTAAACGATATGCTTCAAAACTTATTATATTTTTCTTTATTCTTTATTTTTATTCAAATATGAGCGCAAAACATTAAAAATGTTGCAAGACAATTTTAGAAATTTGCATTTTGACAGCTGTCTCTTGCTCTCTCTCTCTCGCACTTGCGATGACTTAACCAAATTCATCTGTTTAGCACTGTAAAAACTACTTTTTTCAAAATAATAATGCAACATAGGTAGATTATAATTCTCTGCAGTTAAATTTACATGGGAAAATCCTTTTTGCTAAAAATAAATAAAGAAGCTTTAGGATTTTTCTGTAAATAATGAATCTCGATTCATTTTCAACCGAAAACTGACTTTTTAGTGCAGCTATAAAGAATTTGAATCAACCTCATCTTTACAAAACAATTATTTTTGAAAACGTATTTAGCGCAAAAGTTGAATTCAATTAGATTATTTCATATGCAAGAGAGACAACAAGATGTGGCCCTGCCCTTTGATTTTATAAACAGGGTGCCCTGATTATTAAAATCTCAAAATTAAACTTAACATTAATAATTAACTTTAATAATTTTTTCGTTTTAAATTAATGGTGTTTCTATTCTATTTTAACAGAATAAACAAGAGACTTATTTTTATCTCGATAAACGATCGCGTGTTTAGATTGTAAAATCTAAAAGTACAAATGATGAGGAAGCTGGTAATAGCTATTATGCGAACAGCGTAATCTCTGGGCTACTAAAAATGTAGCATGTTTTTAAATTGACAAAAATTATTAGTATAATTAGCAAGATTTTGAATAACATTTCAATTAGTTTTGTCATGTAACTCAATAGACCTTTTTCAAAGAAATGCTTTTAAAAAAAGAGAGATCTGTCAATTTGAACGCGACTCTGTAAATTAAACTTTTCTTTTTCTCTTTTCCTTTTTTTATTTCATAAAATACTTTTAGTCAGCATTTTATTTCTGTTGCGATCTTTCTTTATAAAGTGGTAGAGATTTGCATATTATATTTTTCGCCAAATAACATGAAAGTGTAAATTAGAGATAAAATATGATAGCCCTGTTTTGAATGTACGTCATTATAATAATTTATTACACAAATAGATACGAATCTAAAAATACTTTTCCAACTTGCTTAAAAAATAATAAATGCATTTAATAAAAAAACAAATTCTAATTTAAGCTGGAAAAAGAAACATTTATCTCGTACATAAAACAAAGTGTACACTTGAACTGAATTTTAACAGAGCCTGGCGGACTTATTCTACAGACTGACAGAAAAGCAGCGAACCGTCCAGATTGAAGAAGCTTAAAAATAAAAGTCCGTCTTGCTATTACGTATGTATTTTCATCGCGAGATTTAAAGATCGACGCACTCGTAAACTTCTTGACGGCTGCGGACGAGAGAAGAAAAATACATAAAGAAGCGGAAGAATACTGGTTACTGTACCGATCCAAACGGTGTGGAAAATATGAAAACAGACTTTCTTTTTCAGCGCGGTATCCGTACATTCTAAGACAAATATTTTTACCCATATGTAATCTTTCTTTTATAAATAATAAATTATATCATTTATGTCGTTGAAGAGAAGTTCCGAGGAAAGTAACTGTTTTACAATATTTAATTAATAGAACTCTCAGGTGCAAAAGAGCAATTCGTCATTCTAAAAATAAGCTTGAAAGAGAGGAAGTAAAAGAGCAAGAGCGACAGAACACGAAAACGTGGCGCGCACATGTTTCGGTGTATCGGGGCACTTTTCCGCATTTCCCGAAGCCTGAGAGGGCGACGGAGAGCGCACTGACTAAAAACTGAGACATCTGCGTTCATTTCGAATTTGCTTTGTCTTTTTTTCGAGAAAGATTTTAGCTATTGGCGCGCACTTTGTTCATTAGATAATGATTTAGTGATTCAGCAAGTGTGAAGAGATAAAGGAGGGAACAAAGAAATAAATAGATGACTTTCCGCTTGCTCACGAGTCGTATTTTTAAAAACATTATAAATTATTTTAAGTAACTGCCCTGAAATCGACGTCTTCCACTTTTATGTATGATCAATTCCTAGTGGAAAACTGCGTAAAATTACTTTGTTAAATTATGAATTTAACAAACGAAATTAAACAAATATAACTGTGTGCAGTTTAAAGACCAATCGCAAATATTAAAAATAAACAAACTATTTCCGTTGTGAAAATAAAAACTGTATACTTGAAATCTATTTGTAATGATCATTAATTAAAACCGGTAACATTAATAAGATCGTTAATCAAGATAAATAAAGCATTTGGTTGTTTACAGAACATAAATTAAATTTAGCAATTGCTAATATAGATATCGGTTTAAACTAAATTTCCAGTTACGAGAAAAGTATGCAGACTGTAAAAAACATGAATTCATTAAAGTTGCCAGTCCTTAGAAGTCTATAAATGTATCTGTCAAAGTGCCGAAATTGGCGTGAGAAACTTGAATTCGAAAAATTCTGCAGAAATTCTCCGCTGAAAAGCATTAATTGACGAAAGCGTTCTTGAAATACTTTCAGGCCCTTCGAGTAACTGTAACTGACGTTAAAATCTATATCTGCATACACCATTGATCAAGTTGCACTAAAATAAAGTCGAACCCACGCGCGGTTTTTCCCCACTCAGCATTCGGCAAACGAAAAGCAGAGAAAGCAGAAGCATCCTCTTAGGCGTCACCTCTTGGATCCTGTACTTGGTGCGGATGGTCTTTCGCCTGGTGGTGGTCATGGTGATATCGTCGTCGGTCTCCTGAATGACCGGCTCGTCGTACGTGACTTCGACGGTCGGCTCGTCGTAAATGACCTCGACGTTGGGCTGCTGATCCTCCTCCTCCTCCTCGTCGGCGGCGGCCTCATCCCTGGGCTCCTTTTCCGGCAGGATCGCGTCCATCACATCCATCGCTGGGAAATACAGGCGGGCCTCGAAACTGGAATTGCCGTCGTGCACTGGTTTTCACCCCGAGAGAGAACCGCTGGCCGTGTTTTGCCACGGACGCGCACGCGCTACTGACTGAACGAGTCAGTAAGCAAGGCCGCCCGGGCAGCAGAACCGGCGGAAAATCCAAGCCGCTTCGTCTTTCTCTCTCGCTCCCTCGTCTTCTCGCTCTCGCGTTCTCACGGCGCGGGCCAGCAGTTTTACGAAAATAGACTAGCCAAGCTCCCGAGCTTTTTCTCTTCCTCCTTCCATTCTTTCTTGCTCTCGGCACGCCACTGACGACTTATACTTTGTCTCGATCGTTTAAGTCTCCTGACCCTCCCTTCGACACTTTTGCGCGACTTTTGTACTCGTATTTTTTCGCCTACCGCCCGGAAGACGAGAATTTTCAAGATACTCAATGGGGATTATCATCCATGATTTCAGTCTATTTTTGGAGCATAAACCCTCAACTTGCAGAATCTGAATTATAAGTATTCTAGAGCGGATAGTTATTATTGCAAAATAAATCACCTTTTATTCTATTCAAAAAATTGTATTGCTGTGTATAGTCATCGAACCTAGGCCTAAAAACAGAGTTTTTTAAACTCCATGCACAAAGCTCGATTTGGCGCAAGCTTGAATAAAAATGCATGCGCTAAATCAAGCTTTGTACAAGCAAAAAGATGATTTTAATGTGTTGTTACCTTTTCAAGCTATCTTCCTTTAGAAAAAAATTAGGATGTACTTCCGAAAAGGATACTGGAAAAATTAACCCAAAAAAGCGTATTCCTATGTATTTTGATGCGCTGAATATGAATATCATACTCAAAATTGGCGCGAATTGAATTATCATGGTGAAAACCATAAAAAAATCGTAATTTTTTAACTAAACTATCATCTTGATTACGTTCGATTTCGTTTAATGGCTTTTGATAATTAGGTACCCTAATAAGGTACCCTAATAGATTAACCGCCGTTGTGGCTGACCGACAAATTGTCTAATCATCAATGGAATCATCAGAGACCTGGGCCTCTGAATACATATGAGACGGTCTGGCTAAAGTCTGCGGAAAGTCTGACGCAAAAAGTCTAGCAAAAGTCTTGCTTAGGTCACTATCCCAGACTTTGATTTTTCACTTATAAAAGTCTTTCTTGACAGACTTTCTTGCCAGATTTTAAGTACACTTCCCAGTGCACGGATTATCGACGATCACAGCTCGGAACATAGCTCCGCATTCTTTAAACTGGGAGGATGCGGCTCTGCATTTTGCATTTACTCACTGATTGTGACTTTTTTTTCGCGAGGAGAAGGTTAGGTTCAAACGCCCGTAAAATCCGGAAAAATCGCGTTCGCACTGTGAATAAGGCCGTGATCATGGGCACCGATTTAATTTTTTCGTCCGCGGGAACGAGCGGCAGTAAACAACTTACCAGAATCCAACCACCGTCCGTCCCGAGCACCGTACTACAACAGCTCCCGGGCGGCAGCAACCAACCAACCCTGCTACCAGCAGCAGGGCAACCTGCTGTATTGTATTTTTTTAATGGAAAAGAAATCCAACCGTTTTATGGGCAGCCCCCCCCCCAAGCTGTACCACCGCATGTACCTGCCCATAACGCAGCGCCTATGGTAGCCGAAAATCAGGAGAGAGCTATTGGTCCTGGTATAAAAGATGTAGCTGGATGGCAAAATTTTTGTTTAGATAATTTTTTTGAAAATTTATAATTATAGACATAGAAAATTTTGAAAGCTGGAGCAAAAGAATGAAAGGCAAAATTCTTAAGAGCATTTAATAAAACTGACCATATCGAACTAAAATATGCTTGAATAAAAATCATGCACTAAATCAAGCTTTGTACAAGTCGTATCAAAAAATAATGTTCAATACAAGAGCATAAAGGTGATTTTAACCTGGTGTTACCTTTTCACACTATCTTCGTTTTGAAAAAAATTAAATAAAAATTTCAAGTAAATTGAATTTTCTCTAACTATTATTAGTCAAAGAAAAGTAATTTTTTGTATTTTATTTAAACTATATTGCTAAAACTAATGTAAAAAGTCATAATAATATAATAATAATAATAAAATTATGACAGTACTATGTTATATATATATATATATATATATATATAATCGCGATACCGTACATAATTTAAAATCGTTATAAAACTATGACAGAGCAGCAAGTAGCTCTGCACACGGATTAGCAAAATTTGAAAGATTTTAATTGTATTAGTTTAAGCCGTTAAATCAGAGGTGAGCGAACTCGGAGAGTCCCCTCTCCACGCTCGCTCCCTTCTTTTGATAAATTAATAATTTCGGAAAGAAGGGATTGATAGCGCGAAAATCCCCTCTCCCCGAAACTGTATAAGTTTGCGGGTTTTCGCGAGTCGAGGCAGAGTCATCGGTGAACTATTGCCGATCTAGCTCTAGTGGGAAATCACCCAGGTGTACTTGCGCCCGGGTTATTTCCTAGACTCCCTCGGTCTCGCGAATTTCTAGGTAGAGTTGAACTAGTATTAAAATTTTCCGTCGCGTTATTTTTTTGTTACAGATCGAGAAGCGAGCAGACTAAGTTAAATTGTATATAGATTATTTAGAGTTAATAAATTGGAATTAATTTTGTGTTACAAATTCTGAAATCTATTATTTGCCAAAACCCGAGTACACTCCCGTTTTCCCGCAACAGCTGAGTGTGATTACGCTCAGCTGAAATTTCTATTCTTTTGAAGGACGGTGTTGCATTGCCGTCTTTCCGCGAGGCAAAACTCGGTGTAGGTTGCGCCGAGTTTTTGCAGCCACTAAAGGCAACTTTGTTACAAAACACACAATAGTAGATGAACTTCAAAAATTCTTTTTAATTTTGAAAGTTTAGTTAGACGAAAAAAATAAGTGATACAGCTATTCAAAAAATTGAAACAAAATAAATAAAACTTTAATATCTTTTGAATTAATAAGTTTCATAAGCAGAAAAACTATACAGCTCTGAACATACAAAAGATCTACCTTTTCCCAAAGTTTTAAGTAATTTAAAGTCTTTTTACTTCAGTAATCGTTGCACATAGAAAATTCATTTTTTTCAGTTTTCAGCTTTTTACTCAAAAACTAATTGACAAAATGACTTAAAATTTTTACAAATTGTAGCTATATATATTCTTAATTACAAACAATTTTTTCAGAGCAGTTGATCATTTAATTTAAGAATTATAAGCTTTTTTAAAAAAAAATACGTTTTTATTAAAAACAAAAGAACCATAAGAGCTGGGGTAATTCTTTTTCTTTGAAATTATAGGTATTTTTATGCTCTTTAAATTTATCTTTGTTCGATTCAAATATCTCAATCCTATCATTAAAAAAAATTAAAATTAAATTTTTCGAAATTTGAAAATTAGCCATAAAACAAAAACAAATAAGCTAAACAAAAAAAGAACTTTTTTACCGCCATCACAAACAAATAAACAAAAACACGAGCTGTGAACAATGAAAATCCGCCCAGTAGAAGCCGAGATCCAGGCGTACACACACACACACACACGCGCGCGCGCGCACACAGCCACCACTATGGAGAGCCTGAAAACTCCCATGTGGCGCGTCCTCAGGTGGCGGATAGAGGAACGCTCCGTAGACGTGAGGAACACGCCTATGGGGTAGAGGGGAAATAAAATACCCTTCGCGGACCAACAGGTATATTACCCGTCCCTACTTCCACATACATTCCTATCTTACAATCCTCCCCTTCCCCGATGCTCCCCTGTCACAGTACACTGGGAGAGTTCGAATTCTCTGGCATTATTTTCCGCTGACAGTGTCTGAAGGGCTGTTGTGAGCCTGCTCTGCCGAGGTGGCCACTGTGCCCGGTTGCTTCAGGCAAAACATTAGGAATAAGTGCCCTTATTCGAAATTTCAAAATTGATATTCTTTTATCAAATTATCAAAAATCAATAAAGTATAATATATAATGTATAAAAAATGTTTAATATTGTTAAAATAATAATAAAATTTTTTTTAGAGTGATTTCTTTAGCAAACGTAAATTTTAGTATTTTTAGAAAATTAAATTTTAAGCCGTAACTTTTTAAATTTGTGCCTGAAAATTTTTTTCTACATTTTAGATAAAGTATAGAATCAAATAATCAAATAAAAAAATTGAGTTTTGGAACTTTTTTCAGTATATAAACAATATATAATGTGGTGTTCCGCAGGTTCAGTGTTAGGCCGTCTACTGTGGAATGTCATGTACGACGGACTCCTGAAGTTAGAGTTGCCTTGTGAATTTTGGCTCGTCGTCATTTTCTCATTCCAGTTCTTAAATCTTTTTAAGGCATCTAAACTGGCTTCTTATTTCGTAATTTTTTAAATTTTTTTCGTAAAATTATTATTCTATATAATTTATATAAAATTTCTATATATAAATATAAAAATATGAGCTCCTCTAATAGTTATCGGTCGCTAGTTTTGGCATGAGAGGAGTAAAATGTTAGGATGCGCTACCAAGCGGAATTAATTTTATTTTTCAAAATTGACGTTTGGTGGCGTATCCTAACCTTTTACTCCTCTCATGCCAAAACTAGCGACCGATGACTATTAAAGGAGTTCATATTTTTTATATTTTTATATGGAAAGTTTATATAATTATATAGAATCAAAATTTTAAGAAATTTGTTTAAAATTTTGATAAAGATTATTTACATTATTTCTACTTAGATTGCTTATTTGGACGTGAGGGATGTAAAAGGAAACTTTAAAATGAGGTAATTTAGATCTGTAACCAGCTCAGCTTATATTATTAAAGAACTAAAATAATTTCACTTCCACAGTTCTTGTTCTTCTTCACCACAAGATAAATCCTTAGCAAAATGGGCGTGATTTTACATAAATTATCAGAGCCTTCTTTTGCTCACTTGACGGCTGAACCAATTTTTTCAGACTCCTGTAAGACAAAAATAATCAAATAAAAATCCACACGTGTTCAAATCTACTTGCTCTAATTTAAAAATTAGAACAAGTATTTAATTTTTAACTTAAATTTTCAACTTATTAATTCAAAAGATATTAAAGTTTTATTTATTTTCTTTCAATTTTTTGAATAGCTGTAGCTTTGTGAATAATCGATCTCTTTTAATGATCGACCACTTATTTTGTTCGTCTTTAACTAAACTTTCAAAATTATAAAGAATTTTTCAAGTTCATCCACTAGTTTTTATTTTATAACGATATTAAATTATATATGGTATCGCGATTATATATTTTTATTATTATTATAATTTATTATGATTTTTTACATTAGTTTTAGCAATATAATTGAAATAAAATTAAAAAAATTACTTTTCTTTGGTTAATATTTTTATGACTTAATTTAGCGCATGCATTTTTATTCAAGTTTGCGAGAAGATAGATGACTGTTTATTGCATTTAATATATCCGTAGTTGCAATGAGATTTAACGTATGACTACCCGCGTAAAAATAATTTAGTTTAGCCCAAACTTGGGCCAAGTTTCCTATGGCTGAACTTTGGGCTAAACGTG
>JAWWEO010015010.1:0-25893 GCA_035582975.1 Ormyrus labotus
CTCTAAACGTGTGGCTCCATCCGCCTCAAAACGGGCTACTACAAGTATGAATCTCGAAGACGAGGCTCGAATATAATGTATTTTTAAAAATGTTCGAAAAATCACAAACGGGACATCTGTATAATTAATAATCAATTATTACTGATTAATTTCGCGTATGCGGAAAATCATAAAATTAATATAAATTCAAGCTTTATACATTTAATAACAAGGCAACTCAGATAAAAATAATTTATCTAATTTTTATAAAGATTTTATACAAGTTTTTTAAAGATTTAGTTCTATACAATTTATATAAAATTTTTATACACAAGTGCAAAAAA
Organism: Ormyrus labotus; assembly: GCA_035582975.1. Taxonomy (NCBI): domain Eukaryota; kingdom Metazoa; phylum Arthropoda; class Insecta; order Hymenoptera; family Ormyridae; genus Ormyrus; species Ormyrus labotus. The sequence goes on from JAWWEO010015010.1 coordinate 324, forward strand.
TATGAGCTCCTTTAGTAGTCATCGGTTGCTAATTTTGGTTAGCGCAATGAATTTTATTTTCCATGACTGGTGCTTGGTGGCGCATCCTAACCTTTTGCACCTTTCGCGTCAAAATTAGCAACCGATGACTGTTAGAGGAGCTCATATTTTTTGCTCTTTCATATAAAAAATTTATTTGACTGTTGCCTTAAAAAAAACGGTCGCTCCTAAAAGTCAACTAATCCGCGAGGAGCCCGAAAGCGACACACACTCCCTTTCCCCATTAATACACCCATCAAACGCCCTCGCCCAAACTTCGCTCCAAAGGCGGCCGTAAAAAAAAGCTACCGCCGGTAATCCGCAAATCGCCCGTGTCAAAACCGCCAGGAAAAACCAACTTCCCGTCGATCACTCGCGGCCAGTCGATCCTCAAACAAAATACACGGCCACGCTGCATCGATTTTCATTAGCCGTTTAGCTCGCGCCCGAACTCGCGCGGGTGGAGGGCAGATGAATGGCCTCGTCGACAATTGATAATCCGGCGACGCCGCCGGAGACTCGGCAAAGTTTCCTCCGATTCTCCGGGCTTCCGGTCCGCGTCTCTGTGTGTCCGCGGAGAGCGACCGGCTGCGCTTTCGCCGCGCCGCGCGGTATTTGCCTCTCTGCCTGCTATGTGCGCCGCCCTCGCGGCTCTCTGAGAGCCTCGGCGACGACGAGGTGCAGCGCCCTCGTTATTGCCGGGAGGATGAATGGGGCCGCCGGCTTTGCGGCCGGATTTTCTTATTTCGGAGGCCGATCTTTGTTTTTGCCGCGCGAGGTTCTTTGAAGCTTTTTGCGAGGAGCGCCGGGGAGATTGAAAGTTGGGGTGAATTTGGGGAGGGATTTTGAGGTGGATTTTGTCGTAGGAAAAGATTAATTTTTCATTTAAATCTAGTGAGCAAACAATTATTTAATTATGTAAACGTGACTGTACAAAATTGAAGTTTTAATTAATTTCGGTCTTAGATTCGTTGATTAAATGAAACATTATTCGAATAATTCTTCTTCGATTCTTCGAGCAAGAAGGCACAGCACGAAGACGGATTTCATCGCCACAGACGAGACAGCCAATAAAAGCACTCCCGAATCAGAGCCTCCCACTCATTAAACCCCGCAAAAATGATATCAGAGCGACGGTAAAAGCCCCGCAAAAAAGGCCGCCGCCGCAACGAGAGGCGCAGCCGGTATAATACAGACGTCGTCGGCAGCGGCGCAGCCTCGTCAAAGGCGTCTGCGAATCTCGAGGTTTTCCCTCCGAAATCTCTCCTCCCTCTCGGCAACGAAACACAACAAAGGAATTTCAGCGATTGAACGCCGCGTGCCTGCCTTGCAAAATCGCGCCGAAATACGCAGCCGAGAGGCAGAGAGAGACAGAGAGAGACAGAGAGACGCGCTTAATTAGAGATTCCAATAAAGCGACGAACGTGACCTCGTCAAACGCGCCGATTCTAATTGACCGATTGGCGAATTCATTTCCGGCTCCGGCGTAAACGAGAGAGCCGCTTTTCGTGTTTTGCCTCGTTACTCGTTCGACGTCGAGCGACGACGCGATTTTTCAACGAAAAGGCGGCGGGGGGGGGGATTCGTGGACCGAGATTCTTTCGAAAGGGCGAGCGACGGCATTGTCTCGTCGAGAGAGAGAGGAGAGAGCCTGCGATTCGAGCTAGTCGACGACAAGGCACGGGCTTTTCGTTTTCTTGAGTGTTCCGGCTGCGAGTCTTTATCGGCGGAGGGGGGGAGAGGAATTCCTTTCAGCGGGCGATCTTTTCATTGTGCTAATTATGCGCGATTTTCGCAGTTTTTTCGAGTGGAAGGATTGTTGCGAGGCTTGTTCTGACGTCGACAGGGCTCTCCTTTTTTCCCCATTGCTGCCGGGGCTTTTTCATTTTCTCTTTACGTTATTGGCTGACTGACTCGTGTTTCTTGGCGAGAAGGACGGCGTTCGCGATGAAAGTGCTCTTTGGCGGAGATTTTTTTTTTCAGGCACGCTCAATCAGTCGCTCGAACCTGTTAATCCGGGTTCGTAAAATCTTTTAAAAATGTTCAAAGATTTACTAGTATTTTTACAGATTATACACTTTAAATTCAGCCTCTTTCTCGAATAAAGCTAAGTTTGAATACGTAATGGGGGGCGATATTCGCAGGCAGTCTGCGTCGTACAAATTTGAAGAATAATGCACTCTTTTATCACGCGATATGCTCTCGTGCGCCTGAAAACGGCGGCGTCGGTTTCGCAAGTCAGATATCATGAAATAAAGATTATCTCCTCGATCTTCTCGTGACTCATTGCGGTAGGAAGTGCATGTCCCACTTTATTCATGGTTCATTCGCATTTTTTCCTTGGCGGCGGCGAAGGATGAATGGCTGTACAGCGACAGAGACCGTGTTGGACAATTACTTTTGTCATTGCGCGTACAATTGTTGCTCGGCGCGTGCGGGTATTGATTGCAAATTTTTTTCGATTAATTATCGAAAATTATACACCGAGTTATGAATTTATCATCGCGAGTGGAAGGTTGAAATGTTGTTGACGAGTGTTTTAATGATCTCTGATAATCTGTTGACGTTTCTTTTTCAATTCCTCCTTGATTTTAATGTTAGAGTCGTCAGAACGAGCCGATAAGGGTAGGTTTTGTAGGATTTAAAAAAAAAAAAACGAGCGAATTAAAAATAAGATCAGATATTAATGAACAATTCAACTTGAAAATAAATACATAAATACGAATAATAACAATAAACTCAGCGCCGACAAATTGCGCCGAAGCGCCGAACGGACAGTGCGATAAGTGGCGATATCCCGGGTTTTATAGGCGAGAGTCCTGCTCAATTAGGTCTCTCCCCTCTTAGGCACAATTAATACAGCTATATAAATTAACAAATTATTTTTGGAGAAAACATTGTATTTGACGTTTGACTAAATGAAGTGCTCTTTAAAATATTGACGTTTCTCTTACACAGTTTGAAACGTCTCGCCAACCGATGACATTGTCAAAAATCTATCGAATATTTAACTCTACCTTTATTTAAATTAAATTAAGCAACCCTCTTCGAAATACAGAAAATCGATCGTCGACGAAGCGCAAAAAAAAAAATAAATTCGAAATCATTCCGAAATTCCATCGACGTTTTAAAAATCTCCAGTCGATCGTTTTTACAATTTAAACATTATTACGCAGATTAAACCCAAAGATTAGCCGGCGCGGAGCTTCATTCGAATTCACAAGTGTCGCTGTTTCACGATCTCCTCTCCCATTCAACTTCCTTCCCAGCTATTTACTATCCACTTATTGCCGGCTGTAATTACGGAGCCCTTATGAAGCGGTTTAATCCTTTTACGGACGGTCGAGGCACTCGTACGGGTGTCGGATGAATTTAACAATTCATAACTCGCGCGATACTCGGGAGTATCGATTTATGCTGCTTGTGCTGTTAAAATTAACGGGCAGATAACGAAACGATAAATGTATAACGTTTGATATCGAGCTCTGTGCGCGTTTGATCTAATAAAATCTCTGATGGTAATTGTTTCCCTTAAAAAATGTGACCTCAAACACACCGTGTAATGGAAAAATCAAAATTTTCTGCCATCTCGCTCGTCGACGTGTCTTCTCGGTGAATTTTTCAAACTATACTAAAAAACCCTCTTGTTACCCCCCTCGAAAAAAAAAAATCAATCTCCCCATAACGGCGAGAGAGAAGTCAGTCAAATCCCGTCGGCCACCGTCAAAAGACGTTAATTTCAATCTCCGGCTCAGCCTCGCCTCCCTCGGCGTCGTCAGCAAACTCGGAGCGCGCTCGAACGAAATCTCGATGTGCTCTCGCGAGCTCGTTAAACGTCGTCGCCTTGGAGCGAGAGTGAGAGAAGAGAGAGGGAGAGGGTAGCAGTGTGTATCGGCGCGGCAGGTTTATTGCCGCAGCCGGCGGGTCACGTCCTACTGCCTCCTTCTCGGGGGCTGTCAAATCCGATGCGGCGCCTTATCGCGGGGAGCCTCCCGAATGCGATTCTCGCCACTTCGATTCCCGGCCGACGCCCCGAGTCTCTCTCTCTCTCTCGCTCGCTCGCTCGCGCGCGGCGCTTCTGGCCCTATTGTTCACTCCCCGGCTTTATATGCATTCTGCGGAGTGGGTGGGACTAACTTCCGGATCGTCGGCCGCTGCGCAGCCACCGCCTGACGAGAGAGACGGAGAGAGAGTTCAGCTCTCCGCCGAGGCTCTTATTCTTCCTGTTATTCCAGCGAGTTCGTGACTGGGATTTTTCGATCGGCCGTTTCTTCGATGAATTTTCCGGCCGCGGCGACTGTTTCGGAGACGCGTTTTTCGCGACTCCGGGCGTCTGCAGTGTTTCTACTGCTTGCCGGATGGATTTTGGGGCTTTATCCGGAGGGGGGTTCGTCAAAATTGTTTTTATTCGCGATTTTGGGGAGCATCGAGTTTATAGAGAGGTAGTTTTTAACAACGAGCTATTCGCTTTAGTATCCTATTTCGGTATTAGAAATAATGCGGCAGCTCGTCAACGAGTTAAAATAGCTACTTTCGCGTCGTCGGCTAATTCAATAATGTTCGTCACTTTGGCGAGCTCGAAATTGGCAATGAGGTAACTGCCGAAATCTAGCCGGATCCCATTGTTCCGTATAGAAAAGTTTTAAAAGTCAACGGAGTTTTATTAATGAATTTATATAGGAGTCGGTAAATTACCTGGGTTATTCATCTATTCAAATAATTTTCCATCCAGTTTATAAACTTGCCCTATTTCGTAACTCATGCATTGCAAACTTAAACCGAGAATAAATTATAATGCGCATTTGAGTAAATTATCATAAATTAACGCGCGAATCCCGCCGTTTTCACTTCTTTTCCATTTAACCAGTTAAAAACGAACATTATCAAGTCGTAAATACGTATCGATAGAGGAAAGTTTCTCCCCCCCCCCCCCTTGGTAATTTAATAGTTTCCGAACTACCGTACAGGAACAAAAGTAGCGCATTATATTAATGGCTCTCGGAAGCGTCGCGCCGAGGTGGCGGTGCGCGAAAATCATACCGGAATACTAACTGAATAATCCTATTCACGCCGAAGAGGCCGACCGGGGCGGAGGGGGAGGGGTGGGGGTGGGCTCCGCGGATGTTTCGGTATAAACAGGGTGCATTCCTGGGTGGGAAAATATGCGGGGCATTATAACGCCGACTAAGAAGATAATAAGGAAATACTCGATTCTGCGTTTCGGGCATTACAGCTGAAATTCTCCAAGAATTATGGCCGTTCTCGCGACAATGGCGGGGGAATTTGTTCGCGTTTCATTGCGTTATTCGGAGTACAATTATTTTTTATTTTTTTTTTTTTCAAACCTCGAGCTTTTTAATATTATTGGTTTTCCATTTGAAATGGGTTATTTAACGGATGCCTCGTGTAATTCCTGCATTAGTACCGAGGAAAATAAGATTACAGTCTGCCGAGCTGCTTTAAGGTGATTAAGTTGCATTCTCCGGTAAGACGACGGGCGAAGGAATATTATTTCATTGAAATCGCGACACCGTTACTGAATTCTCGGCGAGCGACAAAGCGATCGTTTTGAAAGACGATGTATAGCATAATTAAGGTTGGATTTCGTCGACAAGTACATTCGTTTGATCAATTACGGAGCCGAGTTTGCTCCGATACGGTTGCAGCTACATTTTGGGAAGTGCTACTCGCGTTAGAGGAGAATAATCAAACAATTGAGAAATTTTAGGCAAACATCGATAACAATTGCGGGTGGAATATATTTAGTGTCACTAAATATATCCTTATTTCGGTAATCGCCTTAAGAGCCGAGCACGAACAATCTATCAGAGACATGAATTTGTAAAAGCAGCAAATAGGAAAATGATAAGGTTTTTGATCGCGAATGCTTTGTACGAACGAATTAGCGATCCAATCGTGGGAGAAATGATTGATTACGAACTTGAAGAGTTTCTGCGAACCTCATAAATACTGCTTTTGCTATTTTTAATTTGAGTTGACTCGTATTGAGTCGTTAAAACGAGTAGCCTTGAAGTAATCGCGTATGTTTAGGTTTCTGCTACGATAATGAACATTGTTAAGATGGCTATACTTTTTATAGGTTACAACTTATATGTATAGCACAGGTATAGCAAAGCGACATTTATGGAAGGGTTGATTGATGCATTGCGCATAAATTTGTTAGGAAGTTTTTCTCGCAAAAGTAATTTTTTCCTCAAAAATTTTTTACTCCAAAAGACAAATAATTCTTTGTAAACAAATTTTGTTTTCTATATTGCACGTCGTAAAAGCAATACATTCAAAACTTATTAATCTAATTCCGTCTCTTAAACGTAGTCGAAAATGTCTCACAAAATTCCGCAACAATTCCGCCTACAAAAGCAAAAAAAAAGAGTAAAAGCTAATCTCTCTCCATTGCGGCACTGTGAACCAAAAACAATTACCCGGTTTTATCGTCGATACCCGGGAAACTGCAGCAAATCAGTCGATAAGCTACATCGCGAGCTTTCGCGACACTGCGGTCGAAAAAATCTTGCGCCGCACACCAAAAAGAACGGCGAAAACGGACGAATAAACAGCCGCGGCCGCAAATGCGAAAAAAGGAAGGGAAGGAAGGACGACAATTTTCCGAGCGATAAAAACTCCGACAATGGCCCATTTACAAGCGGGGAGGCATCGTCCACTTTTATCAATTACAATTACCCCCGCCACCCGAACGCTAATTCGATTCTTCAATCAGCGAGCGCTGCGCCCTCTAGCGTCGAGTGAGAGAGAGAGCGAAAGAGGGAGAGACGAATAAAAACGAGACAAACGACCGCCAAACGAGAGACGTCAGCGGGCAAAATAAACGGAGGAAAATGCACTTCTCGGTACCGACAAAGGCGCTGCGAAGGCTGGCACCGATATTTGCGCTTTTGTGGTCGCGACAGGTGGAACGGAAACCCGGACGAGATTGTTTATTAATTTGTTTTCGCGTTAAGCCGCTTTTGAATCGGGTAATCTTCGGGCAACGAGGTTCGGGAATCAGGGGGCGTTTTACGTATTTAATTAAGCGGAAAATTCGATTCCCGGTTTTTTAGAAACTTTTATCGGGCTCGACTCGGGTTTCGCGGAAAAATTTTTCTTTGAACCAAAAATTCGGAGGGTGGAAAATTGTAAAGAATCCCGGAGATCCCACGAGATATCGGGTTGACAGTAGGAACTTTTTAAATTCTCTAAAGGGAAAGATAATACCTTCGATAAGAATTCAATGTCGCGCTCAAATTTTCGGAAAATTTTATCCCCTCAAAATCTTCTATCGAGTTTCAATCTTATAGAAGCAATTCTGACACTTGAATCCGAGAGGAACGGCGGTGGAGCGTTGAAGCGAAATCAATGAGAATCATTTTTGTTTAATTATCACAATTTCAAGAAACGCTGCCAGGCGTTAAGGTACGATGTTTGACGGTCGCAAAGTGTACAGACGGTCTTGGCAATTAGTGCCAACCAGAATGTCATCCTGATTAATGTCAAGCCATCGGTTTTGACACACGACCTCGTTACTTTTATAAATCAATGCGGGATTGTAGAATCGTATTAAATTGAAAGAAGAAAGCAGGCAAATATCGAACCGTTCGAATAAGCGGGCAAAGGTTTCGTTTATTAAATTGTCCTTTAAGCAAATAAATCACAGTATAAAAAAGTTCGCTCTCTAAATTAATTATAAATTATAATAAATTCAACGAGATGTAATTAAAACATAAGTTTTCCGATTTTAAATATATTTTTTCACAAAATATCGAAAGCTCCGTTTTATTGTAATGAAATACGCGAAGCTCCAACTTTCTGATGGATTGTAATAACTCCAGATAAGAGGCGAAACTATTGAATGTGAAATGTAAATGTCTGTATATCCGTATATCGCTTATCTCATCCTCGTGTTTTTGCAACGTGAAAAGCTTTGGAGTTTCTTCCGTTTCCTTTCATCCTCCGCTGGCAAAAGGAACGTAAATTCTGTAGGTCAAGAGACTCGCTGCAAGTGTACTTGGCGTACGTCTTTAGAAGCATGAATGTGCATCTAATTCCAGCAGTTTTTCCGCCCTTATCTCCGTGTTTCGTTACTAAACGTAAAAATTACGTATCAAAAACAGATACGTTGTACTAACCACAACATCGGCTTAGTGTATACTTAATAAAGTGTAGTTAAAGTATTAATAACGCAGATCAGATAGATTTACAGGCTTCCAGTACAATTTTCATATCTCGACAAACTCCGCCTCGGCAATCGAAGGAACTCCCAAACTAATACCTCGCCGCGCGCGAACTTCCAAAATTCGCCCTCTCTCCCTTCAAAATCCGAATTCTCAGCATCCGTCTAATCCTCAGCTCCGTCGGCGCAGCTCCCGGATCTTAAAACCGCCCCCTCGAAAATCCTTAGCGCCGCCGCGGCGCGGCATCAAAAGTAAGAGCATATCCTTGCGCCTGGCATCGGAGCGCTCTCGGCTGCTGCGGCTCGGTATCGCGCGGAGCCCGCCTCTCTCTCTCTCTCTCTAGCTGATATTGGCGTGCGCGCGCGCGGAAGGGGGATGAATCGCCGGGGCGCGCGTGCAGTAGACGGAACTGTGTCGAGTGCATGCGCGTGTATATATGCAGAGGGGGGGAGGCGGCCGTGTATCGACTTCGAATTCCCGGCGGGCTTTCAGCGGCCCTGCCTGCCGCTCCACTTATTCCCGACGAAACGATTGTATCCGTCCTCGAGGGCCGGCCGTGGACTTTGATTTCCAGCGTCCCGCCGAGCTTTTTACCCTCCGCCTCCTCCTCCCCCCGTGGACAAAGCCGGAGAACAAACACAGGTACAGGTGTCCGCGGCCCGTACGTTCGGCCGGACTGTCAGGCCGCGCCTGGGCTGCTTCCGCGCTGCTATTATTTTTTGGGGCGTCGACCGAGGCACAGGGCTGGGCGAGGGGATTTTGATTTTTTTCGAGGTGTGCCGGGGAGGAGGATTAATCGAGCTGCTTTTTGACGTGGACGCGTAGATTTTTTTTTTTTTTTTTTTTGAAAGCGCGAACTTTCGCACTGTAACTTTTCAATTCGTGATTGCTTTCAGGTTTTTGTTCTTTTAGTTTACGTCAATTTAGTATCTTACAGCTTTTCGTTCAAAGATCGTCAGTCATTTGTGTTTAATAAGCAATAAAAATATAATGCCTGAAATGTATTTCCTCAAAGTCAGCAAATTTTTACTGCAACAAGTCTTCTCCGTTTAATAAAGGTTAAAATATCAGAATAACGTCACGCACCGAAGCCTCAAACCCGAATATCTTGAAAATTCGAAGGAACAGAAAATCCCCCGATCCTCGGCAGTCGGCAGCGAAACCCGCAGACCCGCAGGGCCACTTGGCAGCCTGATCGCGTCGTCATTAAACCGCTTAACGCTCCGACTTCCTTTTAATTTTCCGCGCGGCTCCGGAAAACTACGCGGGGGACAAAAAACGACGGGGAACGGCAAAAAACAAGCGGCGAACGGCCGCTCGTCCCCGGGACGCTGAAAAGCACTACGTTCTCTCTCTCTCTCGCGCGCCTTAATATCCGAGGTCCGAGGCACGTAAAATCAGAACCCGTCGGCGAGGGCTCGTCAAAGTTCATCGCGGGACTCCCCCACCCCCGGTTTTTTTTACTGCCGCCACGCCCGACCGGCGGTGTCGATCGGCGGGGACGGCGGTGGATTCGGAAGTAACCGCTGGCTGGGAGGAGCTTTTGGGCTGCTGGGTCGAAGGGCTCGGGTTGAGAGTTGTCGCGCGTTGTTGGGTCGACGATTATGTCGAATGAGGAAGATTTGCAAGTTTTATACGATCGGTTTGATGTAGGTGGATCGGGTTTTTCTTGTCTGTTTTTTTTAGAAAAATTAACCATAAAAATTCGTTCCCATCATTGCGGTAAAGTTAGTTGAATAATTCAGTTTTTAATACTTGGTCAACAAAGATTTGATGTCAAGACAATCGTATACGGTAAAACTTAAATACATTTAATTTAATTAATGTAAATGGAAGCAAAATTTCAAGCAGGTGCACTATTCTTATTTAATGGATTGAAATAAAAAATTTAGGCAAATGCGTATAAATTCAACGTACATTGTGTAAAATATATGCTTGTTAGCTGTAAAATTAATGTGAATGTACATCCTAATTTGCGAAATTCAATGCAAATACATATTTTTTTAAAATAAATACATTAAATTTAATGAATGCAATAAAAGCAAAAATTCAAGCAGCTGCATTAAATTCCATGTCTTATTTGACATAGGCCACGAGCTGCGTTAATTAAAAATATTTTTTTAAAAATCAAGTACTTGCTCAGCACGAATTTACACAATTATCTTTTTATTTTATGTATTTTTAATTATTATCGAATAATTGAGAAAACTCTGTAATTAGATTAAAAATTGCTTGCTTTTTTATTTTGCAAAAATAATTATAGAATTTCATGATTTTCCATCGATTTTTTTTTAATTAAAAAAATGTATCTCCCAAACTCCTAACTAGTTTTAACGAGAACGCAAAAAATATTTCTTCATTACTCAAGTTCAATTACGCATTATTGTAAATAAACAGGATTAGCCGATATAGACAGATTGCTTTTAAAATGCAATGCTTCATCCCGCGCCTTGAATCCCGCGGGAAATTAAAAGTTCAAAAAGTTTAAACTGGCGTGCTACATGTTTTAATTACTGCAAATCCCCGGTTAATTGCGTGTGTATTTCATGCCGGACATTTAAGTAAATGCGTACACGTGATAAAGGCAAATAACGATAATGAACGTTTGATTATACGCAAATAAAAAGAGCGCGCGTTAAAGCAAATCTTTGTTAATTACGGCAAAGAAACAATAAGGTTAATGAGGCGAATCATAAAGCTTGGGAAAAGGTGAATAAATTGCAAATCTGCGAATAGCCGTGAAACGTTTCATGTTCATTTTATAATCTTTTTTTAAATACGGTGTAAATACTCAAATTGTTTTATGTTAATATCATTTTATAAGTATTACATAGAATTTTACGCCCAAAATGTAAAACGTAGTAAAAGGGCAATATATTAACTTTATACTTCATTGGCATTTAGCTGATTTTATTTTTAAGGTATTATTAATGCTAAATAATTAATAAAATAATAATTAATTAAATAATTAGTAAAATAAATAAAGTTTTTGTTATTGAAAATTATATTAATTATTGTACACTGAATTTTGCATTAATTGAAATGAAAATGTATACTACTATTAATTTGAATTTAAACTCCGGAATTCACTTAGCTAACATATTCTATATTAAAATTGATGAAAATTAACTTTATAATCAAAATTTAACTGTATAAAGCATTCCATTTCTGAAAGAATAATGCCCAAACAATGAATAAATCGCATAAACCGTTCGCTTAAATTTTAATAAATAAAAAAAGCCATTTCTCTTTATAATCGCATAAAACTTCAATAAAATTCTCAATTCTAAATATCTGCAAAAAAAAATCCAAATATTAATCCCTTTTCCCCGGCGGCTAAAACAACGGCAAGCCCTCTCCGCGCGCCACTTTTATCACTTCAATAGCGAAAGGCACTCAGACCGCGATCTTCTCACCTCGCGGGGCTGTGGATGTGCACCTCGCGGAGAAAAAAGGGCGCAGTAAAACCGCGCGCTCCGCAGGCAAGAGAGAAGCTCTCGTCGGCAGGCCGCAGCCTTAAGTTCGCAAACAAACCCCGCGGAGAGAGAGAGAGAGAGAGAGAGAGAGAGTCGAGTTGCAAAGCTCGGCCATAAGCCATCGTGCGGGCGGAAATTCATGCCGCGTCGTAAAGTAAGCTCGCATTGTTTCTCAAAGCAAACAGCGGGAGCTTTTTTGCCGCGGCGCGTTTAATCCGCCCCGGCAAGATCCGCGGTGGCTGTGTGCGCCTGCCGCGATAATACGCCGTCAAGGTCTGCGGGATCATTAATCCTCGATTTCAAAGGACGCTGAGGGGGGGAGGGAGAGTCAAAGGGTGGAAGGCCGGAGAAAAATGCGCTCTCCGCGCGAGGATAAAGGGGACGATGTGCAGCGCGCGGAAAGTGCGACTTTCGAGGGGGGATAAACTTTTTGAATTTTTCAAGGGTTGTTTAGAAGGTTGATTGCTCGCACCGATGGAATTTGGTTGGGAATTTCGCTTGGGGAACGGAGAAGAATTTTTAATTTCGACCGTACAAGCTTTGTAGAACTTATATAAAAAGTGATCTCATACTCTTGTGCATTAACTGAAATCAAAATACCAATAAAACCAGCGAGGAAAAAAAGTCACTTTAAATATCTCTTTGAAAGCGCGCCGCGAGCTTTTTCCACCGAGCTTGCGGCTTCGCTTCATCGGCTCGGTCCATTCATTCCCCCCCCGAAAAACGCACTTGACGAACTCCAATTCACAAAACAAGTCCGATTCACCGGGAAAAGTTTGAATTCGCTGCTCTCGCAGAAACGAAAGCGCGGGGTGGCGGCGGCGGCGATATCGGGGGTAAGAAGAAAAGCAGCTTCGGACGAGGACGTGCCGGACGAGCAAGAATCCGAAGAAAAGGAACGTCGACTCACCTTGTACCTCATCTCGTCGATTCTCAAGCGGTGGTCTGGACGGTCAGCCCGTGTATACATCCGCAGCACCTGCAACAATACAAAAGAGCGTGAAAAAAGGCGGGAAAACAGCGCACAACAAACCAGACAAACGAATCGCGCAAAGAAATGAGGCGCGCGCGGAGAAAAAGCTCCCCGTCCCGGAGAGAGAAAGAGAGAGAGATAGGAATGAGAATTGAAAGAGCCGTCGCCGTGATTACTCGACAAAACACGGCTCTCCCTGTCCTCCTGGGCTGACTTTTTCTGTGTGTCTGTCCCTTAATTAAGAGCCCGCGGGCCGCGATTCTGAACAGTTCTCTCTCTCTCTCTCTCTCTCTATCTCTGTGGGTCTGTGCATGTTTTATATATGCGAGGCGCCTCCGCATCTGCTTTGCATTGAATGAGCGAACGGCGCCCGAGTGTTTCTTTCTGTTTTTTTTTGTTTTTGTTTCCGCGCCGAGCTTTTTCTCCGCCGCGATATCGGGGCCGTCTTTTAAGGCGAGCCGCGTTATTTCCCCCGACGCGCCGAGCTCTCGTTCATCGATTTGATTGTAAAGACTTGCAAATCGGAGTTTTCCGCGGTCTCCTGCCGCCTTTGAGGGGGGAGCTTTTCCCAGTAGGTGGCGCGTTACCGGTTTTTTTGATATATCGCGCGATTAAACTTTAACGCCGCGTTACGGCGCGGTGCGTTTTTTTTTGACGCGATATTGTTGCAATTGATTGAGTATAGATACAAAGTAAGCATCGGGTGCTCGTGGATTAATCGCGATCATTGCACCTTGATAATTAATATTTAATCAAAGTGTTACCTATGAATCGACTGTATCTAATTTCGTGCAGATTATTTTACAGTTGCTTTACAGTGCACCGAAACTTGTAAATACAACTTCAATAATTAACATTTAGCGAACATAAACCGCCGAAATACGCCTCGCTCAAATATAAATCCCATCGGCTTCCGAGTGGCGCAATCATTAATATCTTTTTTAAGAATGGCGCTTCGCTTTAAGATATTTATAGAGTACTTTGAGAGACAGCACGTACAGCTCTCGGGTCTGCTTTTTTTCCTGCCTCCTCTTTCAATCGCTGCATGTATAAACGATTCTCTTTCCTCCTCTTTGGCCTCTCTCTCTGTATCGCCGGCGCCCGCTTTTTATAGCGTATAACTTTTTATCATCGCGAAGGCTAACAATACAAATCAAGTTAATACTTTAATACCCCGGGTTATGTATGTCGGCGCTACATGTAAATGCAGTTTAAAGGGTACGCGAGAGAGAGAGAGAGACAATACCTGCATGTACGCAGGTATAGATTACCGCTTTGTTTCCGCGTCGTCGGGGACATTTTATTTTCGCTCCGCTTCCTTTTTTTCTTTTTTTTTGCGGCGAGGGAGAGACGTTCGTGGAATATAAGATTGCCGATGGAAAGAAGGGGGGTACTATATACGTGACCTATTCCGCGCTGTAAAAAGTGGCCAAAAAGATGCGAATGTAAAAACGGGACGGGGCTTTTATCTCTCGGAAGATGCCGGCTGCGATATGCGCGCCGAGAGCAAAAAGCTCCCCCGCCGCGGTAAAACATGGCGTTCGGGATATATTCTATCTTGCGTTTGCAATTGAAGTGCACCTTTTAAAGGGGAAGAGGAGAGCGATTGCGCGATTTTGTCAAATAAGTTTTATAGTTACTGAGTTAGTTGTATAATACTTCAAACTATTAACGCAATTCATTGTTTTTTCTGAAAAATTGGTCTCATTGTTATAAACGACTTTTTTTGCCAGTACGTAAAACTCGGAAAATTGTAAAAAAAATGTCCTAATAAGTCAAGCATTCGCGGTAAAGGAATAAAGTTCTCCCTCGCAGTAAAGTTCTTCACTGTGAATCAAGACTCTTGTAACAATTACTATTCTCTTACCGCCTCGTAAATAAAAAACTTTGCGAGCGTAAACCGAAAATTTCTCACCGCGAGCATACCGAACGTAGAGCTTTGAAGTTCGAAAGCTCCGCCTCTTAAACATTCGTTCGAGAGCGAGAGCGAGAGAGAGAGAGAGAGATGTTCTTGTGAAAGAATTCGTTAGATTGAAATGGATTTTTCATTCAAATTAGCGTGAACGTTCTTTCGGGGCGGTATGAATCAGAAGCGAGGCTTCGGCATTCATATTCAATCCTTTTATTAGATCCGAGAGCTGCGAAATGCACTCCGATCAAATGAATTTCCCGTTGTGACTGCAAACATTGAGATTTTCTTGTGTTCTGCCTCGAAAAGAAATTCGAAAGCTTCGCGTGCCGCCTGACGTCTGCGATACGAATGTTCAGAGGATTTATGTTTAGAGGATTTCTTGTGGATGTGACGGGTTTCTTTGGTAAAACAATCGCTCGTGCAGATGGAACAACCTGTGTTTCTAATAACCGTTCGAGTGAAATTTGATAGGGTTATTGTTTAAGTATGAACGTAAAAATGAGATACGCGATGAGTAACTTGCTGATTCATTATTTAATTTCTGTCGATAGTAGTTAAATTTCATGAACTTCATAATTGTAAACTAAATTTGAAATTTTATGGTTCGTTTGATATCTTGAAGTACTAATCATTTTCACGACGTAATTAAAACCGATGTATTATTACGGAATGATTCATAATAACTCCTATTCTGGAAAATTTTGCTGAATGTTATCGAAAATCTATATTTACCCTATTATTATTATTACTTACGCTATTAATTTATACAAACATTGTAATATCATCACAATATCAGAATTTCAATACAACACGAACGAGTCAAAATTTATCTGCAAAATTTATCCTAATAAACCGTTCAATCACGCAATTGATATTTTATAACTAATAACAACTCTATTGATTTCACCCTCGAAATTCGATCTTTGATGTTCATTTATGATTCACCATTGCAATGCACTGCAGTTTATACCTAAATCGTACATTCTATTTGCTGCAAATCATATTATTTCCGCGTCAATGCGAACAGTTAAATTTGACAGCTCGCGTATTAGGAGAAGCAAGTAAGTAAAACGTTAGTGGGATATGAAATGCGCTGATTTGGCTCGCGACGTCCTTCCGCAATTTATATATCGTTATAGGATTATTCGAACGAATTTTCGCTTTTATTTTTTGTCGTTCGTTCCGGGCAATTTATTTTTTTTAATGTAACCGTATTGCAGAATCATGTAAATCGTAAAAGTAAAACAATATTTTTGTAAAAATGCCTCTGGAAAACGTATTCCTGCTTTTGTTGATTTATTTTTATGGCTTCCGTTTATGTTGCCTAATATGCAACAGCTCCGCAATATTTTGCCATTATGCATTTTGCATAACAGTATATTTTATAAATCGATTCATAAAACGTTCAAATCCTGCGACATAATAAACACTCGAATTCTACACAATTCCAAAAGTTTCTTATACCAAATCAAAATGCATTTTTCTAAACGTTAAACTTGAATTTTTTCAAAATAACCATCCGATATCCAACGTCGCTTTTACGAATGAAGAAAAAAAAACGCGCATAAGCACTGAATTACGAATGTAGCTCGGGAAAAAAGGAACGAGCCCGCTCTCGCACACCGCGAGCCAACATCCCGAGTTATTAATTTCCGAAGCAAACAAACCGAGAATCCTCGGGCGCTTGACAAAGCCACGCCGGCCAAATATTTACTCGATTCGCGCAATTTTACATTCCGACGCGGCGCAAGACATGTACACACGGAGGAAAAGGAGCCCCGGCGCAGCTGCGCGAGCAAAGGCTAATACTACCCGCTGGAAAGCTCTCGGAGAGAGAAAAAAAGCTGCAGCGAGAGAGCGACAAAAAGGTTCTCGGAGCGCGCGAATCGATCTACCCGGCAGAGGGAGAGAGAGAAAAAAGCGAGCGGATAAATAGAGCCGGAGCCGTTCCCGTCGTCTATTTCTCGATCGCCGGGAGATCAAAGACACTACGATCGACGGCTCGTAATTCGATTTGCCGGCAAACAAAGCCCGAAATAAGGCTGAATGTTTTAGACCGAGCAATTTTGCCTCGCCAGATTGGCTGCCCGGAACTTCGTTTCCATCGACGTTTCGAGCTCTGCTCTTTCTGCATCGATCTCCGCGGGGATTCGGTATATTTAAGCTTGCCTGCCCGCCTGCAATTAGGGATTAATAACAGCTTCGGTATATACCATTGTCGGTAATGGCCCAAAAACGGTATTGATTCTGTTTTTTCTTTTTTTTTTTTTTTTTTTTGCGGTAAACGATGCCTTCTTTCGGTTTGAAAATTTTTCCTTTCGTTCGGAGGCAGTTAACTTGCGAACATTTGGATCGAGCTGCGTGGGTAGGCAGACCTTTTAGTTATTAATGCGGGGTCTATGTGTAAATTATTGCGTTTCACGAAGGCAAATTCGTTGGCTAAATGTACCAAAACGGGCCAAAATGTACGAATAAACAGAGTAATATTTTGATGACGTCTACGCGAGACCATTAGTAGTTTGGCATAGAGCTTCGATAGCGTCGCTAAACAAATTACCAATTATTAACTAATTATTATAGTCATATAAGCTCTATTTTGTCAGAGGATATTAAACGATAGAAATAATTTAGAGCAATTAAAATTTACCGCCTAATGAATTATTTGCTTTATTATAGTATATAATTAGGATGCTTTTTTGAAACTCTGATGACAGATCTGAAATCAATTGTGGAATGAAGAAAATGACAGACAACTATGAACTGTTTATACGGACGGACTACAGTCTGTCTATCTTCATTATTCAGTTTCGTTTTGTTAACTATTTTGACCTTACTTTCGAGAAGTAATTATCTGCTTTTGGAGAAACGATTAGCTCGCGTCTTTTTATTTAATCTGCAAGTCTTCGCAAGAGAAAGTATTTGCAGATTTATATTTAGTCTAGTATAAGTTACATGTTTATACTATTATAATTATTTTTTTATAAACAATAGCAAACTATGAAAAAAATAACTTAACTGGCCTTAAAAAAGTAAATATAAAATAATTCAATGCCAAATTTTTTTTTCGCAGATCGTTCTCACCTTTCCCGAATTTGAATAATATCTTTTGAATATCTTCCTGTAGGGTACGTATAATATTAATTTCTATGTATGATTACATAGCGGATCCATTCCGAACCTTATGAATATTCATATCAGCCGCCCTGACTGTCCTTTTAACAACGTTAATGCTAACTCCAATTTTCCCCCCAAAAAAAGAAGAAAAAAAAAACTTTCGACAAACCAAACTCCTCAAAAAGTTCACCAACAAGCGAATCACGTACTAAAAAGGCAGCCGTCCCCTTGAATCTTTAAAACTAAATTAACACCTCCATGAATAAGAAATCCACGCCGCAACCTTCTCCCCCGCAAGGCTGCCCCTCGGAAGCCGAAACTCAAACTCCTCGCAGGGCAAAAAAAAAACAAAATAAAAAAAAACAAAAAAAGAACACCTTCCCGTCCTGCGAAAAGCGCTGATTGATTGATGGCGCTATTGGCTTTCATTGGAATTCAAACCCGCACGTGAACTAGGCCAGCGAGCCTTAGTACGCCGTCTCACTGCTAGGTGGCATTCGGCCGCCCACTAGTGAACTAGCTCGCTAAAGATACTTATACGGCGTGCCTTAGTGAGTAATAATACACCAGAATGCGTCTTTTGCTTAAAGCTCTGGCGATTTCAGATAATATCTGAAACCGCCAAAAATTTAAGCAGAAGACGCATTCTGGCGTATATATAAATAACCTATCCGATCTTAACCTGGCGTCTGTGAGGGCTGTGAGCGTCGCAGGCAGGGTTGCGTTGCGATTGTGCAAAACTGCTCTAAGTTGCAAACTTCAGAGTGAAATAACATAGGAAGTATATCTATATATAGATATACTTATAGATATATATAATATATTTATATATAGATATAATTCCTATGTTATTTCACTGTGAAGTTTGCAACTTGGAGCCATTTTGCACAATCGCAACGCAACCCTGCATTGGACTCTCTCTTTTCCCGGCGTCGTATTTCACGCGCGGGGCGCGAGAGAGGGCTTTTTGGCAGCGGATTATACGCCGCTCGTTGTTTTTATTGGCTCCGGCGCGGCTCGCGACCGTTTTGCATGAATTAAAGCAAAACTATAATGAAAAGAGCGCAGGGCGAAGGGGGGGCGGCTTTGAGAATTTTTCGACGTCGGAATTTCAGCGTCGGCCCGACGCGTTATTTATGGGTAAATATGCGGGTGGCGAGCGACGCGGCGGCCGGTTATTGTTGTTGCTCCCGCCGCGCGGCGACGTTCGCAAAGGGCTCGATGCGAAATTGTTACTCGAGTTTTTTTTTAGTATCGAACGCTCGCTTTCGAAATTCGAGCACGCGTCGCTGCGTTCTATTGTTTTGGAACGATTTTTTTTTCGCGATTTCTTTATTGTTTTAGAAAATGTAATAGGAGGTATCAGTTTTTGGTTTTGTCGTATGCAAAAGAGAAAATTAATTATATTTTTTTTAAATTTTTATTTATGTGAAAAACGAAAGAATACGAATTAATTATTTTTATACATGCAACAGATTTATGAAAAAGAAATTCCGAATAACTGGTATAATTTTAATAAAGAGATAATTTCATATTTATACTTTTTGACCCGTTTAATTACTGCGTAGAATATATTAATATTTTAATATTAAAAACGGAATTTATACGATTTTGCACAGTAGAATAATAAAAATCAGTACACATTATAATCTCTGTAAGTCAATTATTTAAATTGTAAATTTTATGAAATTTTTGACTTCAAACATCCACATGCCAAGACAATATTATATAAATATTTGTATTTAATAATTTGTTAACAAAACACAGTAACAATGAAAAAAATAAACGACTCGCGTAACGATACAAGATAAAAAACGATCCTGACTTCTAAAACAGACCCGCAGCACTTAAAAAACAAATCCCATCCAAAAAGCCCGATGATACATATCGGTTTCTCAAGTATTCTGTTTGATACTCCGCCATACAAATAAATGGCACGAGAGTTAAAACTCTCGCAACAAAAATAGTGATGTTTGTCCACGAAAAAGTCCGAGAGCTCCAAGAGAAACGAATTTCCTTTGAACCGGGCAGAAAAAAAAGGGAGTATTTTTAATTCATTTAAAAAGTCTCCATTCGAAAACTTTTCTGGAGTTATTTTAAATTTTATTTTTTCCCGAACGTTTCAAAAGTTCATCAAAGCATAGTTCCCGTTACATTTATTTGCGTGAGGTACGTAACCTTTGCACTGTGCATAACAGGCAAAAAAAGGCTGCCAAGCGGTAAAGCAATCCGCTGCTCGTCGAAAAAAGCCTATTGAATCATTTAGAAAGTAATCTGAAATATCTAAGTCATTCGGTTTAACGACTAAATTCACGATTTTCGTATTAATTATTAAGAAATTACAAAAGTTACGATTTCGATTTTTCTCAATTTATGCAATAGAGAATGTCTGGAATTACGATTCAGCTTAAATTCCTCGCTAATTTATTTGGAATATTACTTTCAAAACAGTACTCTAATAATCATTGTGTGAAATATGCGCTCATAAAAGGTAAAAGTCACGATTCTCCACCATACGTGCATATAATAATGACCGTGTAAGTCGCCATCCTCTCCATCGTGCAATGCTAATTACACTGACCTTAACTTGCAGCGTTAAAGAGGATGGAAAATCTAGCCATCGAATCGTGAGCAATTAATAAATAATTGCTACTTCCTTTCTTTCGAAACCTTGACTTGACCAAAATCGTTCGGTTTTATAAAATTGAAATTCGCTGATTAAAAATTGTTTTTCTTCGATTGCTTCTCGATTTTTCTTTGCAAGGCGATTCGAACGGCAAGCTCAAAGTAGTTACAAAATTTGTTACGATCGAAAGATTTTTCAAGCAGTTACGATTTTGTTGAATAATCCATTTTTACAACGTTTCGGTGAAAAATCTTAATGTATATTTTTCAGACGTTATACTATTTAATACAGTTTATTTTATCTCCAATGTTACTTGAAACCTTGAATATATAGCATCTACAAAATATGCTTAGTCACTGAAGTATAAAGAATTTTAAATACAGCTACCTTTTCATCAGAGTATATTTTAATAAAATTTTCCCAGACTCGCGATCCAGACTTTTTTACGGGATCCGCCAGTTTCGGCTGAATAGAAATGTATCAAAGCCGTTGAAAAATTCCTTTAATTAAAATATGAAAAGCAGTATAAACCTATTAATTAAATCTCCCAAAATGTTTAATCATCCAAGTTTTCCATATTTTACCTCAAAATTAAAGGGGATTTCCACGGATAAATGTTTCTCTTTTAAAACACCTGCAAAACCGAGTATTGTATTAATAATATCTTCTTGTAGCAGTTTTATATTAATAAATTTAATTTTTTATCGAAAGAGACGGATTGAACATTTGAGGCTTATTCAATGGCAAGATATTAAATTAAAAAAATTTTCGACTTTACTCTCAACTTGTGGAATGTACATTAATTGGTGAATTTTTAATCAGCGAAGCCTCAAGTCCGTGAATTTTATTCGCACGACCCAGTTTTTTAAATTTAAAAAATATTAAATCATTCTACGTATAAAACTACCATAAGCAGCTAAGGTGACACAGTCACGTGTGTCCAAACCCTCCTTAACCACCAAAAAGGGACCATCAAACTCGACTGGACGCCCAATCAATCCAAATCCCCCAGGTCCCATCCGAAGAATCAATCCAGGCCATAAAGAAGCCTCTCCTCTCTCTCTCTCTCTCTCTCTCTCTCTCTCTCTCTCTCTCTCTGTCGCGCTTTGGCGAACGACCATAATTTCCTCGGCCGCAGCAGCGGCGGAGCGCGATGGCCGATCCGCCGTATATATAAGCCGAGAGCGTTCCGCTCCGTCGGCTATCGCGCCGCGGCCGTCGCCGCTTTTGTTCGCGGCGGAGATACAGGCCAGTCATGTGCAGCCGGGGGCCGTTTTGTCTCGGCTCTGGGTTAAACTCGGCGCCCGAGAGAGAGAGCCCTGATTTAGGTGCGCGGATTTTTACGGATCTTCCGGGGAGAGGGACTCGCTAATGAGCGCTGATTAATTGTCCGACTGCTCCGGCTGCTGATGTGGGAATTTCGTTATTAAACACCGCCCGGAGCCGGAACGACGGGTTTTCCCGGGTTTTCGCACCTGAGGCGTACAGTGCGGGCTGAATGACAATTGTAGTTCGGGGCGCGCTTCGAGCGGAGTATCTTAAAATAGACGTAAAACAATGGGATTACCGTGGCCTTTTAGATGCGGTCGTGCAACTAGTTGATCCAGTCGATTAAAAGATCAAGTAAAAAACTAGATTAAACGATCAATAAAGGCAACCGACAATAGACGGTATTGATAGACTTGGTAGCGTAAGTGCTTGATTGATGATGTTATGAAACACAGTCGTATGATTTAATTATTCATTTACGAGCGCATTAATAACTGCTTTAAAATGTTATGCAACATTTTATTAAAGAAACTAAATGAAACAAAAAAAATCACCATTATCTTGCAATAATTTCATTCCACCCAAATAGAACCTTCATATACAACGATAAATTACATCCTTCTTTTATTCTCCTCCATAACAATAAGTAAAACAGTATCAAGACGAGCTTCTCCAAAAACGCAGCAATATCTTAGAAAAATTGCATGTACATCTCCAAGACGTAACACGAAACACGAGCCCGGTAAATAACCCTAGATTCCACTGCACTGTCTACATAACCCTCACCGCGATCATTGACCCTCCTCTCCAATAAACAAGCCCGAAACCCAGCTTGAAAAAAAAAAAGAAAATCCCACCAAAGACCTCCGTGACGGCCGCGATTCACGCGACGCGCGCGTATACATATATATATATATATATATATATTACGCAGGAATTGGCCGCGCTTCGCGCAGGCGCCGATTGTATTAATAGAAGATCACGAGGGCGAGAGAGCGATTTCGATTTCAAGTTCAGCTCGGCCGAGCGCGAGATTTCGAGAGCTCCGCGGATGGAGGCGTTATCTCTCCTTTCGGTGGGTCTGGCTTTTTCTTTTTATTTCGGTCGCGATGCTCGGGAGTCCGGGACGAGGAGAGTAAAAGCGAGACGCGCTGAAACGCTTATCTGTTTCGGGACCGTTGTTGGATATAGTTTTTAATTGACGCCGCGTGGGAAGGAGACGGTTGACAATGGAATTCTTCGTTCTTTAGAGAGAAAAGGTATATACTCGGTCATTGTTCGCTTAGTTTAAGTTTTATAATTGCTCTAAATTATATCCCAATATTTTGTTCCAGCGTATAAACGGTAAAATCTTGAAAAACCGAAATTACTTATACAGTAGGAGAAAAAAAAGAAGTTAAAAAATTAGATAACCAATTAATCACGGCTAATCGCCGAGGTAAATTAAAAAATTACAACTTTACACGCGAGATATCGATTACCGCTAATTGTGCGAACGGCTGTCCTTGAATCATCACTATTAGAATGCAGCCGATCGAGGCCTTTGTTGCCAACTTCCTACGTCGACCGTCGAAAACCAGTCGACGATCCGTCCGAAGTCCGATCGATTATATCAATCGAAATCTCGCCTCGCTCGCATCGACGATCGCGACGCATACATTTCGCAACGGGAGCACTCGCGCACGTAATAACACTCGGCGCGGCGCGATTGTTGGCTTATTCGTCTTTCGATTTTTCGCTCGATCGCGAGGATTTTTAAGCGCGAGTGAATTAGAAGGAGGAGGAATCGAGGAAAAAAAGAAGATGGAAACTTAATGTAATAAAAAGCCCCGGTATACGGATTGTGCTTTGTTATCGACCGGCGGCTGTTGCGTCACGAGAGCATAAATTAAGCATCGACTGGTCTAGATCTCGACGCGTTCTGGTAAATATTTTCCTCGTTATCTCTCCGAGCGAGGAAGCGGGATCTCGATTTTTTTTTTCGCGGCCTTGCGGGATTTTGATTTTCTCGCGCGTCTTTGTGCGCGTATTAATTTTTTGATTACTATTACTGCTATTATAAAAGTGGTAATCGATAAAGCTGTTACGCGGCTCGGACAATGGAAATGCTAATATGCCTAATAATGCAAATTGAAAAAACTGCAATTGATTGCCGCAGAAACATGACTTCCAACGTTTATTGAATTAGCATTTAAAAGTGCAGCGAACAAAGTATGATTGTCGGATAGCGGAATTAAATCTCAAAGTCCGATTAGAACCTCGAATCAACCGATTTTCCGTGGAAAAACGAAGCCGCTCACTTTGCCGACTGTCCGTTAAATAAACCTCGTTAAACTCTCGAAACCTACTTAAATTCGAACTTCTGCACAAACTCGGTAATACATTTTTTTCCGCCGTCATTTCCCGCGCGGCGTCCAATTTAGCACTCGCAGCGTGAAACTGACAAAACTAGTCATCGGAAAAATCATTACGTTTCGCGGGAATTGTCGCGCGCGAGAGAGCCGTTTTACGATTGTCAGAGAGCTGAAATGTAGCCGCGTTTTTTCATTCGCAACGGCGCGAAAACAGCGCCGGAACGAGGTTGTACACACAGACGCCGACCCGGCAGTCTCCGCGGCCCAGGCAAAGGAGGCGGAAGAAAGTAATGTACCTTCGGGAAGCAGAAAAATAAGCAAACCGCGCGAGGCTCCGCTCCGTAACCTAATTTACCGCGCGTCTGGCGGTAATATCGGAATGCGTCCAGACTTTTGTGCCCGGATGAAAAAGAAAAAAAAAAGAGGCGAGGATCGAGAGCACTTTCGAGACGTAGAGGGAAATTCATTGATTTCGAAAGCGAGTGTCGTACTCCGCGACTTATTCGACTCGTTGAAATGGTAATTTTCATTTGGACTAGTTGCGCTCCTTTGTGCGCTCTCGCGAAACAAAAGAAACCGGATCTTTTCGGGTTATCTTCATTACCGAGGCTTACGCTCTCGCTTTACATAATTTTTCGTCCCGCGCACATTTAGCGGCCCCGCCGCTTATTTTTCTGTAATCTGGGCGATAGTAAGAACAAGAGTTTAACGCGTTTTTAAACGAGCGAATCGTGTCCGAAGTGCAAATTGTATCGGGGCAATATCGACTTGTCGGGGTTCATTGTCGTCTACTCTCTAAATCTGAAAGAGTGAGATTTTCACTCTTTTAATAAGTGGAGGTGCTTTTCACTCCCAAATAAGTAATATATCACTCTTTCAAAAGTCAAAAAGGTTTTCCACGCACCAATGAGTGAAAATATCACTCTTTCAATGAGTGAAAATGTTTTTCACTCGCAAATGAGTGAAAATATTACCCTTTTAATAAGTGAAGATATTTTATACCACTCTAACCTCAAAATCACGACTTTAACATGATTTTTCGGCGCTCGTAGTATAAAATAATGTTCGATACTAGTGTTTAAGTTGATTATTCACCTCGTGAGAGTTTTCTCCCTCGCTTCGCTCCGGCGAAAAATGTCTCACGAGGTAAATAATAATCAACTTCCACACCAGTGTCGAATAGTGCTATTTCACTCACAAATAAGTGAATTATCACTCTTTCACTAAGTGAATGCGTTTTTCGCCTATAATCAATGATTATAAGCTCTTATAACAATGATTATGATCCGGGATGGTATTTAAATATTATAAATATTTCCTTAAACAATAAATATATACCTAAACCCAACAACCACATAACCCGGGGAAGTATTTCATAATTATAAACAATTTAAACAATAAATAAGTAGGCCCGACACTGACGTCGCCCGGGGGAGAATGTGATTGTTATAAACAAATATTTAAACAATAACTAAGTAGGCCCGACATCTACGTAGTCCAGGGCAGAATGTGATTGTTATAAACAAATACTTAAACAATAACTAAGTAGGCCCGACACCTAAGTAAGCCCAACAACTAAGTAGCTCGGGGAAAGATTTATTAACTAAAAATAATTCTTTAAGCAATAAATGAGTAGGAC
>JAWWEO010015061.1:0-25839 GCA_035582975.1 Ormyrus labotus
CCATCTTGAATTTTCAAAATCTGACCTCGGATTCGAATTCAGCGCGGCTCGGGACCCTATAAAATATAAACAGTTTCTCCGCACCATAGCTGTAACTCTTATGTGCACGAAAGGGTTAAATTAAATTAAAATGATAATGGAACTTTAAAATTTACCTGCTTTGAAATAGTAGCATTGTGACCAGAAGTAGTTTCTTTGAATACATTAAATGATTTTACACTTTGCGTCAAAGAATAAACAATATAGTTAACCTCAGCGCACACTGCCTAATTTTTTAAAGCTATAAAGCCTTCGTTTGAAGTACCAATAAGATATGATATGCCGAATAAACTTCTGGATGCTACATATAATGAAACTGCATCTCAAGTTAATGCTAAAATAAAAAATGCACAGTCTCTGGCTATCCAGTGCGATGCCTGGTCCAACGTTAGAAATGAAGGTGTAATAAACTTCATTGTTAATATGCCAGAACCTGTTTTTTACAAATCAATAAGCACTGGCACAAATAGTCAGAATGCAGAATATTTAGTGGAACAAATTAGTGAAGTTATTGAAGAACTTGAAATACAGAATGTAATTGCAATTTGTACAGATAATGCATCGGTGTGCAAAAAAGCATGGAGCATTTTAGACCAAAAATATGGGAATAACATCTACTGTTACTGTTGTGCAAACCATATCTTGAACTTGTTAGCGAAAGACGTTTCAGAACAAAAAAGTGTTGAATTGGTTTTAAAAAATTGCGCAGCAATTGTAAGAGAAGTAAAAAAATCTCATATATTATTTGCTGCATTCAATAAATTTCAAACCGATAAAACTGATAAACATTTGTCTCTGAAGATACCATCATTAACACGATGGGGTTCTCAAGTGACTTGTGTAGAAAGTGTAACTACGAATAAGAACAGATTGCAACAACTTTCCATATCAGAGTATAGTGATCGATTAAATAAAATAACTAAATCAGTCCTTTTAGATGAAGAATTTTGGTTGAAAGCTGAAAAAGTTGTGCAATTGCTTAAACCTATTTCAATTATGATTAAAAAAATTGAAGGAGATAAATCCAAAATTAGTGATATACTTATAGTTAGTATATTTACAAGTCTTAAAAATCATTTCATCACACAAACAAATAATAGTCTATCATTGTTTTCCCAGATAGAAATCCAAAACTGTTTACGGAAATTGCAGTAGAGACAAGAAATGACTATGAACGGAATTCATTATGCTTCTAATATTTAAGATCCACGTTACAAGGGAGAACAGCTGACTCCAGAACAATATTGTATAGGTACAAAGGTGATTGGTAACTTAGCTGATAAGTTTGAAAGTTCAAAAGATAGTATTGTAATCGAGCTCGTACAATTTAATGCTGGCGAAGTACTCTGGAGTCAGAACTTCGTAAAAGAAGCTGCTCAGCTCATGGACCCTGTAACGTGGTGGAAGGCCGCATGCAAAACTAGTACATTAAGCAAAATTACAGTAGCAATTTTATCTTGTCCCTGTAGTTCAGCTGCCACTGAGAGATCTTTTAATATCTATGGATGGATCCATAACTCTAAAAGAAACAAATTAAGTGTCTCAAGAGCAAGTAAAATAACATACATTTCTCATAATATGAGGCTTCTTGATAAGGAATATAAGATTATCGGACTAAAAAGACAAAAGAAGTCGAAGATGAATATTCAGAAAATGATTCTGATCAGATAAGTGAAAATGAAGATTTACATACCGATGTATTTGAAAATGAATTGCAAGACAATTTACCGGACGAAGAGAACGAAGACAACTTAAATGACTATGTATTTGAAAACGATTCGTCAAACGGAAGGGAAGGAAAAGCATTTACAGATGATCAAATTTTACACCAAATTGTTACAGAAAATATGATTGATACTGCAGGACAAGATTTGAATATTACTGATTCTCAAAATTCAAATAATATAACTACTGTTTACATTATTGATGACCAGAACAATTTAATTTCTTTATATAAGTAAATTAAGGTGAACAGTTATAAAAATTATTTCTTTTAATTATAATATTGTTACTATATTGCAGAGGTATTTAATCAAATATTCAATTTAAATTGTAATTTAACATAAAAAAATTAATGTAAAATGAAAAAGTATTATTAATTTAATCTTTAGATAAGTTGTAATGCGTTAAACTTGAACTGTGATGTATCACCTAAAGTATAAATAAACTATATTATTTTATTAAATAATGATATTTATTTATTAACCATATTAATTGTGTTGCATTAATTTTTTAATATTTAAGTAAATTACATTTCATTTATTGACAGTTTAGTCAAATTAACCATAAATATTTTTTTTTTACAAAAATTGTGACCGGGTCACAAGACCAAAAATAAAAAGACGGTCTTTTTTCATCTTTATAGATGAAAAGAGACGAATTTGTTTGAATTTGTTTATGACCGTCTTGTGACAAGACCGTTCTAAAAAAAGGCCGTCTTTTTACATCACAAAATTTTTAAATTCATTTAGGACGGTCCAAATTGTCACATGACGGTCCAAAAGACGGTCACATGACCATTTGAAAAAAAGACCGTCTTTTTACATCACTGCCGCTGATGCCGTTGCTTTTCGACGTCGGTGGGCGGATTCAGCGATCCTCTCCTCTCTCTCTCTCTTTCACACTATTGAGTTACACGAGTGCTTTGCTTGTAGAGCCAACAATGTTCTCTCACTCTTTCTCTCTTTCTCTCTCTAAATATCGCTCTTGTAATACTCGCATTCTTACGAGGTTCGATACTGCACTTAGAGCGGGCCAATACTCTCACAGTGCTTCGCGGATTTGAGAGTGAAGTCTGGCGGATTCTCTAAATCGGCAAAGCGTCTAATACTAATTAGCCGCGTGACGAGCGGCCGAGAAGGTGCCGAAAACGCCTTACTCTCGGCGCACTTACACTGTCAAACAATCGCTCGCCAGTGCGGCTAAGTGCCCAATATTATTTGTTTTCGATAATACTTATCCGCTCGAGAAAAGCTGACCCTTCCTCAGGTCGGGTAGTACGACAAATAATATTTGAAAATATTATTCACCAACGACTTCTGAAATACCAAGCCATCGTGCGACAAAGTCACAGCGGCCTTGGCACTTCTGTCGTGTAAACATAAGTCATACGATCAGGAGTATCTACTGATGTAAATACTCCCAATCTAAATACGACCTACCGCCTGGAATACCGGGGCAGCTCGCAACAGAGTTGCGGTGGCCTTGACATTCCGAAATTGTAAATATTCGAGCAGCCCGTCGCAATATAGGTATACAAACGTTAGTAAATATTACGAGGATAATTTTAAAGGAGCTATAGTAATTTTGCAAAAAATCTTTAAAAACCTTTAGTGCGGCATTTAGGGCCAACGCTTTTTGCTAGTGTAATTTTTTTTTAATTTATTTTTTTTAAATTAAGAAAAACTGACAAAAATTGACCAATTTTTATTAAAATTTTGAGATTTTTTTAGTTTTTCTTAATTTTAAAATACTAAATCAAAAAAATTGCTCTAGCAAATAGCATTGACCGTACATGACATAAAAAACAAAGATTTTAAGCCTTGTTTCGTCTCAATCCATCCAATAGTTCAACCAGGATTTGACGCCAAACTCTTAAAATCTAAAGTTTTCAGGAAATAACATTTTATTTAACAGTATAACAATTTTTAGAAACTTACACATTTTTCTTTTTGTACTTGAAATTATAGTTCTTCAAGATTTTTGATGATGATTTCTTGATTTCTTGAGTTCTTCTTTAGCCTTATCTCATATATTTATATTATTCACTCCACTCTTGCTACATGGAATAAAAACAGCTGTCCTGAAAAATACAAAAAATAGTTTTTTAGCTTGACAGCTTACAAAGTATGGAACTGTAAATCTTACCTTTTCTCCTTTGTAAACAACGCATGCACTTAACCTTACTCTGTCAAGTGTCAGCTGATGCAGTCTGCTCCTCGGTCGGTGAATTTTTTAATCTTGCCGCCTGAATTTAAATTAATTCTCCAGTTAACATTGTATATTTTGTAACGGTTCAAAATGAACCGTCACAATTTATATTAAAATAAATATAAATCTAAGGCTAAAAAGCCAGGTGCGAGCAGCCTGGGTGAAACCCAGGAACAGAGGCTCAGGCGGGCAGGCTATATGAATAGCCTTGCCCTTAGAAAACCTAAATGCGATTAGGAAAGTGCAGTTGAAGAAGGCTCTGCACAGCCGTACATAATTAAATAAACAGCCTACACTTTCACAAGCTAGTACGCGTAGGCTCTTGTATGCCTTTACATAACGGCACCCTAGTACAATCAGACCTAACACACGCTTTAACTACACTTCACTACACTGTACACTGGCGATGGTCCCTGATCCTGAAGAAGAGGACGATCTGCTCCTTTCCTGGACATCTGATGGCTGGGGCGGATCCTCAGCTGGCTCAGACCTTTGCACTCTCTCAGCAAAGAGTCGATGACCCTGAAACATAAGAGAAAATTACCTGCAACAACAATAGAAGAATTATAAATTATTAGGAGATCGACTTACCTGCTTGAAGACCTTCACCACTGGGAAAATACAGGAAGTTGACCAACATATGCTGCTCCTGCAACACCTAAGTAGGCGATGAACCTGTGACAGGAGAAAGTACGCAATGAAATAACCTACGCTTAGGGTGAGAGATCAGAAGTCGAATTACCTGAAGTCTCGAAGATCCTCACCACTGAAGATAATTCAAAAGATGATGCTCAGGAACAGGCTCAGTGTACGTTACTTCTGTAAAAGCAAAACAAATGTAGCTACTTGTACGTGACAAGAGACATTGGAAGTTTACGTACCTGATTCACGGAAGAGCGACTGCTTGAAGAAAATCCAGTACTATCCAACTGCTCCAGACGACTCCTGTTGTCGACAAAGTTGGAGTCCTCAGGCGAGTACCGTTACCGACAACAGCTGCTGACATAACCTCGGAAGCACTTGGCGCAACGGTCATAGAACCTGAGCGGAGGGAGTGCAGACTGCGCATGTGCGCGACGGTCATGCGTGAGCTGAGGTGAGGCCCTCGCGAACTACGATCGGGGGAACGGCGTGCCGCCATCTTATCGATGGCGACCCTCTGTTCCTGACCGTCGTAGTTAGAACACGCGTTCGTTAGAATTCGCACTTAGTGATGGTTTGTATAATAGATTATCGACTAATTATTGTATTATATTAAATTCTTTTTTTATGTAATCGTGTGAACCTCGAGAAGCTTCAAGAATGGTGAATTATTCTTTAGAGTAAGTAGAGTGAGAAATTTGGTTGTTGCGATTCGACATCGCGGTTTTCGTGTCGCGTCGGGTTTTCGCGTTCGCGTTAAAGTCAAAGAATCCGCGACTGAAAGAGCTCGTGCTCTCGAAAAATTTTTCGTGCTGTTTAAAAAAAAACAGCTGGGGCTCTGTACTAGTATTAGTTTATTGAATAAATGGTGTTAAACTTTAAAGAGAATCGCGAGTGTTAGTGTTTTATTTATCCACCCGGAATCCTCCCGTAACGCGGGTTAAAATAACCGGTTATAATTTTAAATTAAAAATAGAATGTTTATTCAGTTGCTTTAACGGTTGAACTAGAAGCGTATCTGATAAGAATTGTTCATAAATATAAATATAAATTAAAATAAAAATTGTTTTTAATCTTGTAAATAAAGAAAATGTAAATTATTAAAAAATTTGTAAATACTGAATTGTAAATAGTGAATTGTAAATTGTAAATAGTGAAAAATAAATGTGATTTTAGTTTTGAAAACTTATAAGTGCAAAACTAAAATGGAATCAAAACGATCTCGATCAGTCAAAAAAAAATAGAAAAAGAGGATGCTCTTCCAAGCTTTGAAAGAGGAAACCTTGGAATAAATGACTCGTGCAAGATGAAGCAAAAAGCTTCAACGTCAAATGTATCCAGCAACATCTTACACTGGATACAGGATTTTTGACTTAAAAAATTTAACAGAAATAATCAATCTTGCTACCTACTGTAAATTATGTGGAGGTGAAATCACTTTCAAAGAAAATTCACAAGCAGGTCTCGGAGGTGAATATGAATTACAGTGCTTGAACTGCCTATTTGTTCAAAAGTTTGCAAATTGCAGTAAGCAAGGAAATCTGTATGATCTGAACCAGAGATCAGTGCTTGCTGGACGTGTAAGTGGAAATGGATTAACTGGTTTGAAAACTTTTTGTGGTGTTATGGACTTGCCACCACCAGTGACATTTAAAGCCTTTAACAAATTACAAAAAGTGATTTTAAAAGCTGCTAATACTGAGGCTGAAGAAAGTATGGGACGTGCTACCAGAGAAGAGATTGAATTGACAAATAATGAAACAACTCAAGAAGACTCGATTAATCAAGAAAATCCATAGCTTACTGACAACACAATAGAAGAGTTCAAGAACCTCAAAGTAAAAGAAGACGGTACCTGGCAGAAGAGAGGTTACAGTTCCTTGAATGGAGATGTAATTATTATCGAATCAGAAACAAAACAAGTAATTGACCATGAAATACTTTCATCGTACTGCAAGACCTGTCAAAAATGGCAAGAAGAACATGGACGTCCAGTTATATACAAATTTATATACTAATATAAGAGCAAACGTCTTAGCTACATTGTAGACTTTTCCTGACTTGGTTAGCAGTAAACGCTCTCGGCGCTCTCTCTTTCTTACACGCATACTCTGCTGTTACACAGCGCTACATTCAGGAACGTGGCATTTATACTGTAACGGCCGGCTAGTCAGCCATTGCATGAATTGTATTTAAACTAAGTTTAAGCTCTCAAGCTGGGTAAAAGCAAACAAATTAGAAAAAGCTGAAAGCTGAACCGGAGACTCACTTTGAGGTGGTTATTTCCAAGTACCAGGTCGCCGATGATGATAACGAAAACTATGGAGCACACCACCTGGACATCATCATCGGTGAGCAAATGCCGTCAGACAGCGTCCTCAAGATGAATCGACAACTAGACCCCGAAAATTACAGAGCGTAACATCCAAACACCATCATCGGCGACCTGGGTCTGGGTGTAAATACAGCAAAATATATACATATATACTTGGTATAAAGTTAAGTACACCTCCGCTGTTACAGAGAGTGTACAAAAACAAAAGAACGATGCACAAATCAAAGACTTTCTGCATTGAAATCGGTGTGCGATATGCGTAATTTCGACCGAGGTATAACGAAAAATTTATTATATTCTCGAAATAATTTAACCACAGACTTGTCAGAATGACTTCATTCTTAAATTTTACGATACAACTTACGAATAACTTTAGTAAATATTATTCAACAGAAGTTGTAAAAGCTTATAAAAATTAATAAACCTAATATGACTTTATATTTTTACTATAAGTATTGTAATTGTATCTATAATGTATTGTAATTTTTAGTGAGCATACTAGTAAATTTTACAAAAATATTTATACACAAGAATAAATTATCGTCCTAAAATAAATGTGTTTCCCATATATTTATCACTTGGGATACTTTCGTGCTGCGCGCGCTTTACATTTTTTTTTCCATTTATGGTATATTCGCGAATTTATCACTTTCCCCGTATCACTTTTTTAAGAGAGGGTGCGTAGGAGGTTTAAATATGGGCAAATCTACTGAAACATTAAATAATTTTAGTGACAATCATGACAAAAAGTTCAAAATGAATTAATTAGCTTTTAATAGTGTTCTTTATAAAAAACAATAAATTCCGCGAAAATATTATTTAATTGCACTTATGTTGTCAGTGATCGTATACCGTAACCTATGAGGGCGATTCGTATTAATTATCTGAACCCTTAGATCGAGCAATATGATTACTAAAAAAACAAACTGGATCCAATAATCATATTACAGCAATCTAAAAGTTAAACTAAATATTCTTTGCAGCACAGACAGTAAGGTATACGTCTGTCAATTCAGAGGGCGAAGATTCGATTCTTCATACAGGCTAACAATTTGTCATAATTTAAGATATTTAAATTAAAATCTTAAATTTATCAATTCTTTGTAATCAGCACATCTGTCATGGTTCAAACACTTTATTAACTATATAAAAATATGTCTTACTTTTCTAAAACATAAAAAGTATATAAATCTAAATCTATCTAAAAAAAGTATCTAAAACATATATACTATATAAAGATGTTATAAAAATAAAAAAATTCAAAGATTAGGTTCGGATTACTCATCAGTGTAGTAAATTTTCCAACATTTATTTATAAAAATTCTTGCAAAATTTCCATCAATGTATAAATTTTAACATTTTTGATAAATAATATTTTAATTTGAAAAATATAAGAATTACAGTGTTTTAACACTGGAAAAGTGTCTTCTTCATAGCCAGTGTCGAAACGTTGGCAAAATAAATTCAAGATTCAAATAAGTTCGAGAAGATCATTAAATTCTTATCTCTTCCAAATTATAATAGCAAACCGAACATTAGAATTATCAAATTAAAATATTTTAAATTTTTAACATTTGTGTCTGAATATTTATATTGAGTGTGTAATAAAATAAAAATAGCAAGTAAAAGACTTAAATTTTTTTAAATGCTTTTATGAGAATCCCCCTTGAATGAATAGTATATTTTTTTATATTATTAATTAATCTTTGACTAGTACGCTAGAAAGTTATTCTCGTGCCTAATAAGTGTAGGAATAATTATATGGGAAATCAGAAAATATTTCTTTCATATAACAAATTTTTCTGTAATATAATAACAACAATTTAATAGAACTAATAACAAACTTTTTTTATTATATGTTTAGCATTAGTACATTGGGTAAATTTCTTAATTCTGTTTAAAATGCAATTAAAAAATCATTAAAAATAATATTTGAATTTATCTTTTTATTAACTCCTTGTCTCTTCAATAAGCAGATTTTATTCCTCAATGCTTTAAAATTTTTTTTAATGTATAAGAAAATCTATTTAAAAATCCATAAGTTAAAAACCATATAAGAACTATTTAATTTTGAAAAATGTAATAACTTAAATTTACACATTTCAGAAAGGTACGACACAGCATATGAGTGCGAAGGTAAAACTCTAAGGATAGAATGTCGAGAGGGTGAACTTATCCACCTGATTCGTGCTAACTACGGAAGATTTTCAATAACTATATGTAATGAACATGGCAACACCGACTGGAGTGTCAATTGCATGTCACCAAAATCCTTCCGTGTTCTCTACAACAAGTAAGTTAAAAAACAGTGTTACTGAAATTTATAATTACCTTATTTTCGATTAAATTAAAATTGAAATACTCCGGAATTGCTGTTTGAAACACGAAATAAAAAGAACAAGTACGAGAAAAAAGAAGGGATGCGACGGGTCGTTCGATTGGAATGCAGTCGCGTCATTTCTCTTTTCTCTTTCTTTTCACGGTCGCGGCCGGTCTGACTACACCGTCAGTTGCGCTCTTCGATCTTTCTTCCTTCCTTTTCGCTCTTGTTCTTTAACTTCCAAAAATGTTTTGAAGAACGGTAGAGTTTAGAAAAAAATAAAATAACGTTGTATTTAAAAAGATAAGCATTAAATAAATTATAACTATGAGGTTAGATTTAAATGAGATTGTATAATATAGAAAGAAAGGCAGATAAATATAAGTGAAAAATTTTAAATGCAATAAATTAAGAGTGGCCGTAACTAATCTTTATTTTAATTAATAATTAAAGAAATTAAAGAAATAATTACATTTATATAAATTGCTTATCTAAAGCTTCTTTTAATAAAGTTTTATGCAGCATTTCTTAAATAATATATTATTAAAATATATTCTAGCAAAAAATCCTCGCCCGCTTGGATTACTTTTTAATTATTTATATGTGAAAACCTAAATTTTTAAATTATCAAACTATTTAATTTTTAATGAAATAATGTCAAAAATAAAAGATTTTATTTAATGACTATTTAAATGATTAGATAACTAGTTAAGTAAATTAAATAGCAAAAATGCGCTAATAGAAATCTCCTTACAAATTTGACTGAAAATCGATATTAAAAAAAAAAACAGTTCGCTGAGATCCCAGATTTCAGATATGTGATTCTTTGAAGAAAATGACTAAAGCGTAAAGTATCGATTACAAATAAAGCCACAATAATGACTCCAACTTTCTGAAGATTAGGTAATAAAAAATTAATCACATTTGCTGAGATTGCTAAATTTTATGGAAATTTCTACTTTAAAATTTTTCTAATTAACTCTTGGATATTTTTTATTTAAAAATATTGAATTGCATTAAAATTTTCATTTAACATAAATTGAACAGAAAAGAAAACTATGAAGCTACGACTTTAACCTGCTTACGCTGGAAAATCGATTTTTACTAAATTTTTGGTTTCATTGTTTTTCTCGAAAAGTCTTTAAATCTTAATAAAAGCACTAATAGGTTTACTTACTCAGGCTTGCTCGGTATTATTGACTAATTTGTGTTTCCTTTAAATTAAAAATTTAGGAAATAATTTCAAAATTTTATTAAAAAATTTTACAGTCATAAATTAAGACTTTCCCCCAACTATTTTGAAAAGTTTATTTCTTTTTGTCCACTAATAAATGTATTCATATCAGAAGCGTTATGGGAATACATTATTAAAATCGTATATTACATCTTATCCTTTGACGGTATGCATTCTATACTTTTAGTTAAATTCATAAGTAAGTTATGGTTTCCTGAAAAATTTTATTTTTTATTAGTTGGCGTAACCGGCAGGATAACCCACTTTATAGATTTTAAGGAGGTCTGGATTAAAATATTGAATTTTAATGTGATTTATGCTTAAATTTTTTTTTTTAAATTTATATAATTGTATAATAAGTTGGTTTGTTCCCAGTCCGTATCAACTCGGGGATGCACGCTCCTACGGAGCAGCAAACTGCGTTCAACTTACCAGTACTCAAAGAATATTCACTAAAATATTTCCAAAAAATTCAGAGAGATTCTTCAAGTCTTCTATGTTCCTAACATTATTGTTAAAAGTAAAAAATGTTTTTGTTTATCCAGGAAAAATTATAAACTAAAAGAAAAACTTTGAAAGACAAAAGACTGTTATGAATTTTCAAAATTCAAAATTCTGATAATGCGTCATTGATTATTTACGTCTTATGAATGTGTGTTTAAAATTTTGTAGTTTCTCATAAATAATGGGTAATATAAAGGATATATATATGTAATTTCCCTATTGACAGTAAATATTACACTTCTCTTCTAAAACTAATGTAGAAAGATAATAGACAGATCAATGTGCATATAACCAAATGAAAGATAATTTCATTCTGAACAGATTATAGTGCTTTAGGGCCTCAAAGTCAACGACCTTAATAAAAAGTTATTTAAAAAAGAATATTATTTTACAAGATTTCTTCCTAAATTTTTTCTACATAATATTAAGGTCTAAAATTTTAAGCACACATTCAAAAGACGTAAACTACAATGATGCATTAACAGAATTTTGAATTTTGAAAATTCATAACAGTCTTTTGTCTTTCAAAGTTTTTCTTTTAGTTTATAATTTTTCCTGGATAAACAAAAACATTTTTTTACTTTTAACAATAATGTTAGGAATGTAGAAGACTTGAAGAATCTCCCTGAATTTTTTGGAAATATTTTAGCGAATATTCTTTGAGTACTGGTGAGTTGAACGCATTTTGCTGCTCCGTAGGAGCGTGCACCCCCGAGTTGATAGGAACTGGGAATAAACGTCCTTAATATCTTAATGAAATCTTTCTTCTCGCTCTTTACTGAACTATCCCAAATTTAAAGGAATCCAGATATGAACGGAAAAAGTGTACCTTAAAACTCATTAGGCAATCTATTTTTTATAACATCGAAGCATTTCGTTAACCAGTTCTATGTAGCTCCCAACCTTGTGATTAGCAAGAAAGTTTTCAACCACCTTCTTAAGTATGTTCTACAAATAAATCCTAATAAAATTTGGTGTACTGGCAAATAAAGCTACTATAAGAGCGCAGTTAAATGTTCAGAAGCCGAGATTGATTACACAGCCACACAAAAAAAAATGTCAAAATCCACGGACCAAACCATGTGCACCTTATGTTTTTGGGGTCGCTGAATCCGAATCTGTGGTCTGTTTGACCCCATCACTTCAGAGTCGAGGTCATATCAAGGTCAAATTTACCAAATTAATGGCAACCATATTTTGACAGTATATACATATATTTTTGGGGGCGCTGAATCCGAATCCATGGTCCGTTTGGCTCTAGAACCTCAAAACTACAAAATTCATGTAAAACAAACCGAACTTCATACCATTTATTTTTTCTTACTATACCTTACACGTTTCTCATCAAATTATCGGTGCAAAGGTTTCCTTTTATGTTTTTTCCCAGTAGTTTCACAATCTCTTTTCAACATCCAGCAGTAGTCGGCTACCATACTAGTATCCCATCTACCTTGATAACGCTTCTACATTACTTTAACATCTTGATGAAGACGCCATGTTTCTTGTGCTCATGGGATAGTAGAGACCGTGCAAAGCACCATACAAATCATAAATTTGTTCCGTTATAGCTACTCCATTGGTTGGCCCGAAAAAAGTTCTCATTCCGCCATTACACATAAAACTTGGTGTGATGAAACAATTCGTTAAGGCTTTAAAGAAAGATGGCCAGTGCTTCAAATACTTGGAAAGTAAATTTCCAAGTAAATCAGATGCGAAATTGAAGGGAGGTATTTTTGATGGTCCAAAAATTATAAAAATGATGGCTGATGGTCAGTTTATAAGTTCCATGACAAACATTGAAAAAGTTGCATGGCTTAGCTTTAAGGAAGTTACTGAAAACTTTTTGAGTAATCGCAGAAGCCCAAATTACAAAATAATTGTATCTAAAATGGTTGAGAACTTTGGCAAAATGGGTTGCCTAATGAATTACAAATTACATTTTCTACACAATCACTTGGATAGTTTTCCTGAAAACTGTGGAGATTATAGTGAAGAACAGGGAGAGCGTTTTCACCAAGATGTTAAAGTAATGGAGAAGCGTTATCAAGGTAGATGGGATACTAGTATGCTGGCCGACTACTGCTGGATGTTGAAAAGAGATTGTGAAACTACTGGGAAAAAACGTAAAAGGAAACCTTTGCACCGATCATTTGATGAGAAACGTGTAAGGTATAGTAAGAGAAAATAAATGGCATGAAGTTGGGTTTGTTTTACATGAATTTTGTAGATTTGAGCTGATGGAGTTAAGCGGATCATGGATTCGGATTCAGCGACCCCAAAATCATATGTATATACTGTCAAAATATGGTTGCCATTAGTTTTTTAGATTTGACCTTGAAATGACCTTGACCCTGAGGTGATGGGGTCAAACAGACCACGGATTCGGAGTCAGCGACCCCAAAAACATATGTACTGTTAAAACTTGGTTACCATTAATTTTGTAGATTTGACCTTGATATGACTTTCACTCTGAGGTGATGGGGTTCAACGGATCACGGATTCGGATACAGCGACCCCAAAAACATAAGCTGTACATAGTCTGGTCCGTGGGTTTTGACATTTTTTTGTGTGGCTGTGTTATGAAAGAAATTATTCAGCAATTTATCGTTAGCAAATTTAACATTGATCCTTATGGCAAGTAGACTTTTTCCATCTTTAGTTACCTCATAAAACTTTGTTAACAAATGAATTGGTTTGAAAGTTTTTTTTTAATGAAAGAAAGCCTTAATGAAAAAATATCGGTTTAAAAAGTATCGTTGTTTGTGAGAATGTAAATAAAAATTAGAAAGCAAAAATATTTGGCAATCATAAGTGCTTATGCGTGTAAATTTGAATTTAAATTCTATTGTGAATCTTATTTTTTTATTTAAAAATAATTATGCTAGTGGTACAAAATAAATATAATTTTATCATTTAAAACAGAACAAAATTTTTTTTATTTTCGGGTTGATGAATTCTCTGATGAACGCTAAGGCTGAGTCTAAAGGTTAACGCTAAAATTCGTACGCTACGATCTTATACTAAATTTTGTAGCGAC
Source organism: Ormyrus labotus (assembly GCA_035582975.1). NCBI lineage: Eukaryota > Metazoa > Arthropoda > Insecta > Hymenoptera > Ormyridae > Ormyrus > Ormyrus labotus. The sequence goes on from JAWWEO010015061.1 coordinate 14,042, forward strand.
TCATAAATCGCTCGTCAAAATAATTCGCAAAGAAAAACCTTATTTTCGCAAGAACGCGCTGTCCCGCCAGATCGAGGTTTTTTATCGGACTTAATTGCTTGCCGTGGACACAAAGCATCTTTTCTTTTCAATGTCGTGGTAGTTACAAGGTTGTGTCCAATGATAAGGTCGCCTGGGCTGGATGCTATCGAAAGTAGTTGGAAAAGTCCAAGTGCGACTAAGCTCCCCCGCTCTTTGAGGGCTCGATGCTCTTATTATTTCGGTTACGATCTGCCCGCTGTGGTATCGAACCCCAGCCCAAAACTATACCATTAGTGAACAAATTGTTTGTACTGTAAAAGTGTTCTCATTTCAAATCTCAAAAACCAATATCTCCGTCATCTGAGTCCTTTATCCCCGCGGTACTGCTGCCAAGCATTGCTTCGGGGGGTGGGGTGAGGGGCTTTTGCCCCCTTCGATCTGATGTGGTCATCTTCCTAGTCGTCAACTGTAGTCAGTGTTGGATACCTCATTCCCGCATGCACTCAATCGCACACGGACCAATACCCTTGCTCGTTCACGTCCAGTCATCCCCCCCCCCTCTTATACACCCACGAGCTCACCCCCTTCCCCGTAAACTAGCACTTACACATTTATAACATACTCCCTCCTACCAGACATTCACATACCCCCATTCCGTTGTAAACATACACCCAGACATTCCTGTCCACTGTGACCCATCCTCGCTCCCAAGACCCTCCCCACCCCCACGTACTCACAGCCACCCACACATGCATAACCGTGCTCACTCACACACGTATTCACGCCTGTATCTACATACAAATATCTATTTTCTTCTTCTCCTTTGTTCTTCGTCCTTTCTAAGTTTTTTCAGGATGTCTGCTGCATAGTTGCTGGTTGCAGACCATCCATCCTCTGAGGTGAGCATAGCCATTATAATTGACTCAGGGGTAACTCTGGCCTGAAGATAGCACTCCAATCCTTCTCTCTTTTTCCGGTATCGCGGGCAGTCGCAAAAGACATACTTAACATCTTCTTCTACTTCCAAACATACTGGGTAGTATGGGCAATCTTCTAATTTAAGTCTTCTGTCAATCCAATTTTGTATTCTTGGAATAAGGCGATGTGTCTATCGCTCCTTGTTGCTGGCATCCCATCTTCTTTGCCACGCATCGATTGTCTGCTTCCTCGCTGAGTCCCAGATTTCCTTTGGGGTGCTATCGCAAAAATATCCTTCCTCTCTATCGCCAGAAGGTCCCTTGGCGGCATGCCTACTATAATATATGCAGCCTATGATACCGTGCGGTAAGCAGAAGCGACCCTCAATGCACTTCTCCTATGCACTGTCGATAGCTTAAGTGAGTAGGATTTCACCAACATGGCATCCGCCCATATTGGGGCACCGTACAGCATAATCGACGTGTTTACACTGGTTAAGAGTAACCTCCGCTTTTGAGTCGGCCCTCCAACTTTCGGCATTAATCGTTCGACAAGGCTGAGTTTACAAAATCTTTCTCCATATGAAAAAAATACTTCACTAAAAGAGCAAAATGAATTGTTGTATGGTGCTAGCAATTTTTGATCTGACCAAGTAACAAAACCTTCAAAGTGTTACAGTGAGAATCTTTAATCTTAATTTTTTCAAATTTAACTTTTTCAATCTTCAAAATATCTCCTGCGGGGCAATTTTTTTTGGATCCAGCTGAAACTGTGCACGAAGGTTGGTTAGTATGTTTATAAAAAAGTTACAGAGACTTTCATTCTTAAAATAATTTGTCAGTTTTTTATTGATAATTATATTGTTATAAATAGAGCATTGTTTTACTTTTTTAATGTTTTGCTGATCCAAAAAGGTTTTTAACTTGTATTTTTGAGAATACGAACAAAAACCTCTGTAAAGTGGTAGTGCTTGGTACTACGAATTAAAAGATTTCAGTTTTATAGTGATATCAGAAATTGTGCCCCACAGGAAAAGTTTTCAATAAACTCCTTTTTTGATTACTTTTTACAGTAAAACTTTTTCAAATTTGATTTAAATGAGCTGAAATTTTTTTTCTTTTTTTATTTTTATGTAACTAAAACATAATTACATTTTTACAAATGCAGAGTGTAAAATTAAGAACTTTGTTTTCTGACTGTACTCTACCCTTAAGGATTTCTTTAGTTACTTTTTAGTGTCCATTCGATCTGATAGTGTTACTACCTTGTCTACTATATGTACACATTTTACATAAACACGTAATACGAGTTTCCGGGACGATTTCGTCCCATAAAGTAACGTATTTACTTTTGCTAGTTTCCGGGACGAGTCAGTTGCCATCCACAATGAATTATTTCTTTAGTACACAGAGAAAAATTTCTAGTACAGTTTATTTTAAATGTAAATAAAAGTTGCTTAAAAAGTTTAGTAAACATCGTTAAGTAAACTTTACTCAGCTTTGTAAGTAAATTGTACCGAATGCGAGGCGCCATCTTTCTTTCTGTCTCTCTCGCACGTGCGGTGGCTTACTTAATAATTCAATAATTTTACTCAAGTCAGAATCAGTATGTTTTACTTCATTTTTTAAGTAATTTCCACTAGCGATCTTTCTCTGTGTAACTGGGCGAAATCGGGGGTTGGGGTTTGGGGGTGGGTTATTTTTTGAATACGTAAACGATTCCTACACGCGGGAGGGTGGTTAGGGTAGTTTAGGTTATTTTTTTTAATATAAGGAAGTTACTGTTACAAATACCCTTTGGGAAATTCCGGAATGTAACATTACGTGTACGTGTGTATATATGTATATAAACACATCTATTGGTATTTTCAGGGATTTCCTAAATGTTATTCACAATGGTACTTTGCGGGTTAAAAAAGTAACCCTAAATTACCTCAACCACTCCCCCGCGCGTGGAAATCGTTTATATATTAAAGAAAAACTCATCGCCAACCCCAACCCCTTTCATCCCCTGATTTAACCGAGTTACTAAAGAAATAATCCATTATGGATGGCCCCAGGATCGTCCCGAAAGTTAGTATTAAACATAGAAGTTTTCCGGGATATCCCCGGGATATTCCAAATTTTAATTTGGAAGGTTTCATTTTCTTCTTTATTCAATTTTAGGGTGATTACCAATGCAAAAATTAGGGTATTTTAAAAACCAGTAAAGTTATATTCATTTGTTTACAGACTTCTCGTAGAATTTCATAGATTTATCGAAGATTCAACGATAAATCTATAAACAAGTGACTATAAAATTACCGGTTTTGAAAATACCCTAATTTTTGTATTGGTAACTCCTCCTGAAATTGAATAAGGAAAAAAATGAAACTTTCCAAATTCAGATTGAATGAAAAACAAAAAACATTCCCATGTTTTAAACGATTATTTTTTTAAGGGGGGAGTATGATCTCACGGGTCAAAAAAACACTTCGTTTTAGAATTTATTTAAGAAATATGGCTTAAGTTACTGTATTAAAAACTTTTGCATGTTACAGTATATCATTTGAACAAATTTTAAAAAAATTTTCATAGCAAAATATTGAAAAACAAGCCAGTGACAGAGCATTTTCCGAAACAGGATTTTAAAAAGACGTTTTGCGGTGGACGTCGCTAAGTGAGACTTTCCTAATAGATTTAAATAATATTGAAAATGTATTTTTAAAATTAGAATCAGATAAAAGAAAATTACCAGAAGTAGAAGTTATCATGTGGGATGAAGTTTGTATGATATCTAAAGAAGCTTTAGAAATCATTGATCAAACTCTGAGAGATTTATGCTTAAATGATTTAAGTTTCGGAAGAAAATTAATTATTTTTGGAGGAGATTTTCGACAAATACTCCCAGTAGTAAAACACAGGTTTAGAACAACAATAATAGAAGACACTATTAAATATTCTGAATTGTGGCCTTTACTCAAAATTTTTAAATTAAAACAAAATGTTCGATCTTAAAATAATGATTTTTCTAAACTCTTATTAGAAATCGGAGAAGGTAGAATAAATCCTTTTATAATATCTAATAATTAAACATGAGTTAAATAAATTTTAAAATGAGAAGAATTTTAAACTAATTGATAAAGGATACTATCGAGATTGGGGGTTGACGAGCGGAGCGAGTAAGGGGACCCCCCCCCCCTTCCCAGTATATATATATTACATTGCTAATTATGTAATGTAATTTAAAAGCGGTTGGTCTAATCCAAATTTTTTTTATGTAAATTGATTAATATAATAGAACAATATATTAAGCTTGAAAAAGCTAAGTACTGTCCATGAATTAGCAGTAATTTTTATAATACTTTCTATATTTTTTTTAATATACTTTCCTCCTTATTGGAAATAATAAAGTATTTGATCGAATTGAATATGTTAAATATGTATCAATAAGAAAATAAATTAAAGGAAACCTTTTTTTGTCTCCTAATTTGGGGAATTTGTCCAGGTGCAACCAACAACAAAATTGCAGTATTGTGGCGTCCACATCGCAGTTTGGAGATCCATGTCCCAACACACTTAAATATCTCGAAGCGCATTATCAATGTGTATCCGGTAAGTAATTTTTAAAACCTAACGTAATTAAATGGCGTGGGAACACTTTGAAACAAATTTTCTTGTGTTATTCGATCAAAAGACGAAGTTATAATTTTAAACCTCAAAAAAATTTTCCATGTGCACATTCATAACCTTAAAAAAATATATAGTTTTTACCCGCCATCACAAAAAAATACAAAAAAAAAATGAGCCGTAAACGATGAAAATCCGTCCAGTAGTATCATACAGATATTTTTCAAAACCCATTTATTCTAGTTCCTGAAAGCTCAAAATACAATTATAACACGTTTTTAGAACAACTCCAAAAATTACTATCAAAAACCTTCCTTTAGGAGCAAGCAAAATGACTATAGTCCATCAACTCTGGAAATTTAATAATCTTCATATAATTATACTTTTCTAAAAAAAATTGACCAAGAATGTGCCATATTTTTTTTTGCTTTGCATTTTTGTTTTTAAACGTAAAGTTTTTCGAAAAGAGCATATCCAAAAATAGTTGTTAACCAATTTTCAACAAAATTGATACACAATTGTAGAAATGGTGAATAATCAAAGTGAAGCGCAAACATCGTGTACATTCAGGCGTTAATGTGTTAAGGGGGTGTCGGGCTAAAAATTGACGGCCACACTACAATGTGTATTTTTTGTGATTAAAACAATTTTATGGTATTTTCGACCACGGAATGCTGGTTGTTGCAGTTGCAAGTAGCCAACCCAATGAAAGCCCTAATAAAGCTATGTCCAGTAAAGCTCCAAAAAGAAAATGTTATAGCACGTCAGAATCTGTAGATTACAGATTCGCTGTTACTGTTGCACAAAAAAATTATGGTGCATTTTACATTCATTTAAACCGTTATCGAGACGAGATTCACGATTCCAAAAAAAGTGACCATTAAAAATTGCATTTTTTTCTAAAAAAAAACATTAAAAATATATATAAAATCAACATCTAATAATAATTGCAGCGACCACAACGACGACGACTTCACGGCCAAGCCCACCGTGGTTATTAACCTCGCAACCACCAATGTGGAGCACTGGATCTTTAGGAAGCACAATCTCAACTAGCCGTTCTCCATCAAAAATTACTACGTCAACTACAGTGGATACGTTATTGGATTCAACTATTATCTCTTTCACAACATCACCCGTAGATAGCAGCTCTACAAAGTTAGTAATACAACATTTTTTTTGTATTAATTATCCACAATATATGCTGAAACAAAGATTTCATAAAAACTAACGTTTTTTCGTGTTAGCTACACGGAGAAAAATTTCCAATAAAAATTACCGTTATTATAACGAACCAATTACATTTGTTGATTCATCAGAATTAACCAATCCATTTTCTGCTTTACTTTTCCGCGATCACTTTTTTTTAATAGAGGATATCTATTCGTTTTTATTTTTTTTCATATTTTTATTTATTTATTCAGAGTAAAGTATACATTACACAGCATAGAAAGTTTTGTCATTAAAATTGATTTATTCTCATTGTTCTATCATCTACATCAAATAATAAAAGTTTTTAGGTTAAAATAATGCATTTACATAAATTTTACTGTTGCACTAAGGTAAAAAATATCACACTATCTGTAATACATGTGACGCTCTCAATAAAAATTTGAACACAATCCATAAATAATAACGACGTGTCAAAGAAATCCGTGTTTACTTTAAATACGATAATTTTTATGGAAAATTTAACGTTAATTTTTATTGCGTCCTATTATCGCATATCGACCTATTAAATAGCCACGGGACTTATCTGTTAACTATTTTCTGGCCATTTTCTGGCCATTTTCAATGCTGGAAATTCTACCAGGGAAAATAAGATATGAATCTTGAAAATAATCCAAATATGTTTAAATTAGTAATAAATAAACAGTAGAAATGAAATACAATATTAATATGTAGTTAATTTAATGATGATCTTTAAAACTTTATTCTGTTAAGGGCGTTCACACGCTACAGTGATTTTCAACTTAGAGTAGTTATCTATAAATACTTTTTTACCTGTTTTCTACGAGAAAAAGTTGAAAGCAACCTCGTGAAACATATAAATACAATTATACTTTTTGTTTTTTGTGCATAAATAATCCAAAAAATATTAGATGACGAGGAGTAAGTCTTGTTTGACCTTCAGTCCGATGAAGAATCCGGGAAAGCCTGATCTTTGTAAAACTATTTCTCGAAAATTAGTAGTGAAAGCTATCATAGAATTGTTAGCATAGTATTCTATATGTTATTTTTTTGCTATCTGTAAAAATGTTCTTCCTAGGGAAAGTTAGCATACGATGTCCATGTTAAAAGTTCAAGTTTTACATTGAATTTCTCAAATTTTAATACCTAAAGATGGGTTGAAATTTTTACCATGTATAATGCATACTTAAATTGACATATAATACAACTTTTAAGAAAATTTGAAGATATTTCAATTATCGTGTGAACGTCTTTAAGAATTATTTTTTTTTAGTTTTACTGACTTAATTCATCAACCAATCGCATTGCGTTTTAGTGTTTTAGTATTTAGTGCTTGAGTACTTAGTGCTTTTTCTAAATACGTTTGAATTGCTTATGTGAAGGAGGACATCATCGACGAAAATACATGCTGATGAAGAATCCAAAAAGAATCAAACCCGCGAAACGGAAAAATTAGAGGCGGAAGATGCGATCTCTCCGAACAAGCCGGCACAGCCGGCCGTATTGGACGAAACGACACCGATATCGTCTCTATCAGTGCAGCCGCAACCACCTTTCACCTCAACTTCAATGCCCTGGAAAACAAGTCGTAGAACGCCAACAGGTATTCAAACGTTATATCATTTCTTATAGTATTTTTTTTGACAAGCTTTAAATTCGCTTACTAAAAATAATAATTCTAAAAATGATTGTAAATTAAGTATTTTGGTGTCATTTGGTATTACTATAAAGTTCATGGTGATTTTGCGAATCGGATAATAAAAAAATATTATAGAAAAATTTATAATAAGGTCAGCAAAAATTATTATAAAATATTAGAAACTATTGGACATGCATAAATTATATATGTAGCATTTTCGTAAATGTAGTTTTTATTTCTATTACTACAGAAATTTATATTCTTTCAAATAATTCTTACAAAATTAAATAAACATTAATACATTGAAAAAAATTAGTAATTCCAATTAAATATTTGTTTAAAGGTTGTCAAGTAAATATCTCTTTGAATTAACTAAACATTTTTTTTAATTAAATGTATTAAGAGATCTCAAAGTTTAAATTGTTTTTTTTTTCCGCCACCATTTTTCGGAAAACTGCAGCAGTTTGAATTTACAAACTTTTTATCTTAAAAAATAACTAAAAGTACAGACAATAGATTAATCAGTACAGTCGCACATTCTTTTACTCTCTTGGAAAAAATTATGTTTTAGAAAGGAAAAATTGGTGAAGCAATAAAAAAAATTATAATGTTTTTTTAATACGTTGATGTTACAGTAAATGTAACGGGTCCTGCCTGTCCTGCTCAAGATGCTCGAAAACTGAAATGGAATGCAACGCGCCTAGGCGAAATGGCTGTACAAAGCTGTCCAGGTGGTGCCAATGGCTTGGCACGTTGGCAGTGCGTGCAGCTTGGGGACGAAGCGACCTGGCAACGTGGTACACCTGATCTTAGCGAATGTCGTAGCGTCTGGCTTTCATCGCTTGAGAAGCGCGTTCAAGAGGGTGAGGTTATTCTTGGTATCAGCAGTGATCTCAGCAAGGTTACAAACAACAGCCCCGAGCTTTACGGTGGGGATATGCTCATAACAACCAAGATTCTTAAAAATATGGCCGATAAAATGGCTGAAGATACTTTAGGATACCCTGACCTTAAGCAACGTGAAGTTAACGTTGCTGAGTTACTTCAAGGGGCCGTGACAACAGGCAGTAACCTGCTAGATAAAGCACAGTCGGACTCGTGGAAAGATTTGAGCCACCAGGAACAAATGATTGTTGCCACCTCGCTTCTTATCGGCCTCGAAGAAAACGCTTTTCTACTCGCAGATACGCTCAACTATGAGAAAAATGTAGTGCACGAGCGTCGAAATATATGTGAGTACTTCTTTTCCTATTTCTGATTCTACATTTTTATTAAAAACTATTGTCAATAAGTTGCTAGGCAGATCTGATTAGCACGTAAAACATATGTTAAATTTTGTTTTGTACGTTGACTCAAACAATATCGATCTATATCAACTGTACTTAAAAGAAATATAAAGATAGCCGCGTCGATTCGATATAATGATAAAAATTATCAATAACACTATTTTAGTGGTTTTAAAAAAAATTAACGATGCGTCTTTACACGTATAGCTTCAGAGTAAAAATCTTATTAGTATTTTAATAAATAAGTCTACTGAAAACGTAAGATATATTAAAAGTTAGAAATACATTTTGCATACTTTTTGCCTTAACTTTTGAACGAATAAAGCTTTTTATTTATATATTTTCAAATAAAAAAATTCTAATATTTTTTACTTCGAGGCTAAACGTTTTTTACTTTTTTTGTCCAAAATTCACGAATTCATTTCAACTTTGGAGCCTACATCTTCTTGAAAAAATCGTAAAAGAACTTTGAAACACGTTTTTACAGAATTGAGATCTCTTCTTTTGAATGTAGTACTTAGATTTGGTCTAGGACATGATCCAAAAAATTTTTGACCCATTTTTCGAAAAAAAAAAATGTGATTTTTGGAGATATTTTTTCGAAAAAATGTTTATTTTGGATATAAAAACTTACGAATACGAAACCCTTCTTTCAATAAAACGTGCCATCAGTTCTTCAAAGTCCCGTTAGAGTTTTTTTGAAATTTAAGGTGGCGGATACAAAATGGTGGTCAAATCAAATAGCCAGTTATTCCAACAGATTTCATGGAATCTGCTAATATCGTTCGAGAATGGAATTCATTCTTTACTGATATTTCAATCAAATTGAGTAATAAAAAATAGATGAGGGATGTGTAATTTATTGATTGAGAATATTATTTATCGGTGAAAATGAAAAAAATCAACAGTTATCTTCTTTGTAAATCAATGATTGTGAACGACTCCAAAGATACTACCATAGTTCTTGAGTTTCTTATCATTGATAATTACAAATATAGTCAGATTTAGAAAATCTAATATGGCAGTCATTAATTCTTAAAATTCAATATTTGAGATAAAAAAGTCATGTTCTTTGCAGAATTCTCATTAAAAAAGGTCTCATTAATTTTTTTACAAAACTGTAAATTTTGAGTAAATAATTTCCAAAAAGGAGCAGTCAAGGTTCAGGCGGTGAAGGCATCAATTTGTTTACCTCACGGTAAACACTGGACTTAGCTTCCCAAGACAAAGCTGCTCGAGGGCGTGGGTACGAATACACCCGTCAGTCCGAAATTTTCGGAAACATTTTAAAAAACCGCTGCCAAGTCATTGGCAGTTAGCTTCCTCCTAAATAATTTATTGTTCCATCATTATTCCGTTTGTATTATTAATTTATTTTCATATGCCCATTTTAGAATTTAAATAGCTAACAAAATTTAAATATAAATTTTGTTATTGAAATATTTAAAGTCCTAAAAAATAGAATAATACAAGAACAAAACAAGCTTGAATAGCCAAAGAAAAGTAATTCTTTTTATTTTATTTGAACTATATTGCTAAAACTAATGTAAAATAAAGATGATTTTAACCTGGTGTTACCTTTTCACACTATCTTCATTTTGAAAAACATTAAATAAAAATTTTTCAAGTAATTTGAATTTTCTCTAACTATTATTAGTTACAGAAAAGTAATTTTTTGTATTTTATTTAAACTATATTGCTAAAACTAATGTAGAAAGTCATAATAAATTAATAATAATAATAAAAATATGACAGTACTATGTTATATATATAATCGCTATACCATACAAAACTTAAAATCGTTATAAAACAAAAATTAGTATATGAAGTTCAAAAATTCTTTTTAATTTTGAAAATTTTAAGTATTTAAAGTCTTTTTACTTCCGTAATCGTTCGTCCTAGAAAACTCATTTTTTTGGTTTTCAGCTTTTCATTCAAAAACTACTTGAGAAAATGGCTTGAAATGTTTACAGATTATAGCTACATATATTCTTAATTACCAAAAATTTTTTCAGAGCAGTTGATGATTTAATTTAAGAATTATAAACTTTTTTTAAAAAAACACGTTTTTATTAAAAACATAAGAACCATAAGAGCTAGGGTAACTTTTTTTCTCTGAAATTATATTTCAAAGAAAAAAAGTTACCTTGTTTATTTGATTCAAATATCTCTGTTCCGGCCGCTGAGCCCTTTTCCTACGCGCTCGCGAAAAAGTGTGTGTGAGCGATCTATCGGGCGCGAATCGGGTAAACCCCCTCCCCCCTCCCTCTCTGTATACCCTACCGGCATACGTCGTGCGCGATCGGCTCGCGGTCTCTTCCTCTCTCAAGCCGAAGCCGTCGAACGATGCGCAGCTCCCGCGATCGGGTCATACAAAACTTATATTCGAATGAGTGAGCGAGTTGTTAATTGTATCGAGTTGAATGATTGTAGGATCAACTCAGAAATATAAATATATTAATTTAATTATTAAATCAAAACTGATAGGTGTGTTTATTTGGAATCTTCCGCCCTTCTTTTCTACGAAGAACTGCAGATCTCAACCGAAAAAACGTGCTCGGCTTGCACAGTCTCAATCATAACATTAAAAAAAATTAAAATTAAATTTTTCAAAAATCGAAAATTTGCGATAAAACAAAAACAAATAAGCTAAACAAAAAAAGATTTTTTTTGTCGCCATCACAAAAAAGCAAAAAAAATGAGCCGTGAAAGCTGAAAATCCATTCAGTAGAAGCTGAGATCAGGCGCACACACACACACACAAACACATCCATACAGACATTTTTCAAAAAAATTTATTCTTGTTCCTGGCACCTTAAAATACAATTATAAGCGATTTTTCGAACAACTCCAAAAATTATTATCACAATGCTTCCTCTAGGAGGAAGCAAAAATCTTTGCCAGATTTTACGGTGGCGGTAATCGAACTCGTCGACCGCAAGACTCTTGCAAAAAAAACCAAAAGTAAAAAATACGTGTTCCAACCTACTGACTATAGTTAACTCTGGCTCATTTTTTTTTGCTTTTTTTGTGATGGCGGCAAAAAAAATCTTTTTTTTTTAGCTTATTTGTTTTTGTTTTATCGTAAATTTTCGATTTTTGAAAAACTTAATTTTAATTTTTTTTAATGATAGG
>JAWWEO010015072.1:0-25816 GCA_035582975.1 Ormyrus labotus
AAGTTCTAATGAGTACTTTTAACTAGTTTTTAACATGGTCTTGGATAAATCTCAAAACTATAGAGCTACCTTAATCACAAACTATACGCCCCTCGCGTCGATTCTCAGCAATCTTCAATCCAATCTAAACGGAGCGCAACGTATTTACAAAAGCCCCCAAAAATGTGCGATTACCAAGCGTCCAAGAAAAAGGATTGCGAGAGCCAAAACATCAAAAAGCTCCGCCAGTACCTCGCTGACAAATGCCTCGGGAAGGATCTCATCAACGAGATCGTAACGAATGGACTCACCGACGACATCATGAGGTACGACACCATAACCTCCAAAAAAAGCGCGAACCCATTGAATTTATACTTATTCCGTTATAATCAAGAAAACTGGAAACACTAGGAATGTCGTTCGACGACATGATGGCAGTGGAAAACGCGTTCAAGGCAGACTCCACCTCCGACGTTTGCGACTGCAAGTATACGAGCATTTCCCGCCCTCGACTTTGGAGGGAACTCGCTGAATCGAACGTTTCTTGTTCCAGGTACTTTCAAGAGCACCCGGTCTGCTTCGACGCGGACTAATCACGCGGACTTTCTGATCGATCACTACGAAGGCATTCTGTCGAAGGGTCTCAAGGAGGTTGTCATGAAGAAGCCTTACGACCCGATTGAATATCTTGGATACTGGCTTTTGCATTACAGGGTAAGAAGGCTTATTATTAAATCGACATTTAAATAAGTATACAAAAATATTCTTTTTCTTTTTTCAAAAAATGGTTGTATTTTAAAAATTAGTACAAAATTCCGTAAGTAAAAGAACTATAATCACAATGATATGGATAATTTAACTGTGATTTTTTTCTTAACTGCACATATCACACAGGTAGTAAATAGGCATTAAATGTATATCTAAATCCATAATATTAAGATATTTCAATAAGCAATACAAGTTTTATAAGGATTGAAAATTGTCTTTAAAGCATATGGTTTTGTAACGTAGAAAACAATTATAGATAAAATATAGTTAACTATTTAAATATTACAATCGAACAGCATCAAATTCCACAATGATTATAGTTTTTCTCAAATAAACGATTCACGCGACATAAGTTTATTCTCTTACTCGAATAATACTCTAAATAAATACTCGCTTCGAAGAAAGCAAAAGTTCGCTTCGTTAAAAAAATTCTAAGTTAAAAAAATTCTAACTAATCCGATAAAAAGGAATGCGAAGAGAAAGAGAAACTGCGAAAAGAGTTCATGATAGAGCTGCTGGAGGAGAGGCTAAAGTACGCAGTACCACCTCCGCCCCTTCGCGTAAGTAAATTACACACCTAACCTCCGAAATCTCGCCGCTAATCGAAAAAATTCCTCCACTCAGGAGCCCTGCGGAGAAGAGGAAGGTTCCATCTGCTCCTCGGAGCCGACGACGGACGAGTGCTGCGTCTGCCTGCCGCTAGTCTAACGAGAGGGAAGCTCTCGAGCGCCGTTGAACAAAATCACACGTATAATACTGAACAGCTTACTTAACTAGGGTCGACTCTCCGGTATTTACAGTAATAAAAAAATCGCGGTAAGACGAAGCGCCGGTAGCTCAATCGAGCCTGGACTCGCAGCCGAGGAGGACGTAGAGGAACTGCTTGAGCCTCGAGGAGCTGCGCTTTTCCCTCTTGAGCCGCCGAGCCTCCTTAAATCGGCGCCAGGCCAATAGATTCGACTGGCTCAGTGGACCCCACTCCTTGCTCGGCCTCGCCGCCGCCAGCAGCATCTGGACATTGGGAATTGAGATCGTTAGAATAGTGCTTTGGAAGTCCGATTGGAAAATTTTATCGAGGATCTTGATCAAACGTTTTGGACCGATCATTTTTTTGTTTTTCAGTCTGAAGCAAATGATGATTATGAGTGAAATGTTTGAGTTCATGTATAAAACAAATGAAATAAAAATGTAGTGACTGTAGGGAATTGCATTTTTTAATATGAGAAAGTAATGGAAGGATACTTAAAATTACCTCGGGCATGCCGAGCTCTCTTTTCGACATAATCGTATAGATGCACCAGAACGGAACTTGAAGAACTCCAAAGGCGAGAAGTACCCAACCGGCGGCTGAAAAATAATAATATTATTAGAAAAAAATAGTATTAGAATCAACGCAAGATTCACACTTTTTAAACAGCACTCCAGCAATATTTAAATACTTTTTAAAAAAAAAACATTCATCTACCGATTATCGTGGCCTTAAAAATTTTAACATGATTAACAATTACCATGAGCACTAGCCGGGTAAGGAATTCCACTGTAAGTCAACGGCGTAAGATTAGCCACGGTGTAAATGAAAATAGCGATGAGCAAAAGGGGTGTGACGATCGTCCAGCAGATTCGCCAGTAGATGGAAGGTCTCTGGTCAAGCATGAACTCGACGTCGTCCAGGAAGTTCTCTAGGCCGTACAGCCAAAACACTCCGGTCACCTCCATACTTGCCAGAACGAACACCACGAACGAGGCTGCATAGTAATCCACTAAATTGAGAACGAATTGGCCACCCTGTTGAAGTGCAAAAGAGTTAATTGAAGCTCGCTCGTTGAGTTTAAAAAATTTAGATGGAAGTTAATTTTTTCTGGGATTAAAATGCAAAAAAATCTACTGTTTGACTACAAAACGATTAAATGCAAGATTTATGCGTTTTTAAACTCGATCGTGAGTGTCGATAATTAGACGAATTGAAAATTCACTTTTCTACATTAGCTTTAATCAATGATAATATCGGCTGATTAGTTTGCCCCCCGCCAAAGTTCAAGAGGCTTTTTCGTGATTGATTACGTTACAAATTCGATTAATAGTCACATGATGTAAATTACGTAGTTAAACCCAATCGATTGCTGTACTGTTAGCTAATCTTGTTAATCACCTCAGTTTTCAGAATTAAAAATATGCATTCTTTATAATGCGTCCGAGCAACATTTTAAATATTTCTACATGCATTTGAAATATTAATGTTATGTGCATTAAAAAAGAAAATACTACTGGCTATCCGGTAATTATTATAAAATAAAACAAAATTAAAATTAATGAACGATTAAGAAATTTACAGTAATAAATAATTAAAAATATTTTTTAATTTTTTTATAAGTTTCATACGATTCGTGACTTAAACAATTAGTCTGTTTGTTATATACTGGATTAGGAATACTTAATTTGTAATACTGTATATTTATATAACCATGAGTAGAAATCCTTATTGGTACCAGTTTTTTTTTTGCATCAATCGTATACCATGTGCAGAAAACGCCAATACTATTTATATTATCTTTTACTTTTGCAAAATTACTAGAGTATGATTTTGATTGTTCTTCTGGTCTTTTAAACAGACATCAATCACCAATAAAAATTTCATCACATTTTAATTTCCTACAAAGATAGACGTGGTAAATTTGTTTTACTAATTTCATTTTGTTGCACCCGTTGGAGTCTGTCGCTACTCAAAGTATTTAATAACTAATATTGATGATTTTTTAAATACGATTTCTTCACCATTTTTGTTTTTTATTAAAGTAAATTTACTGTTCTCTTTTTCAACATTTTGTGTTTCTGAATAATTTTTTAAGCCGATATTTGTTAAATCAAAAAATAAACAATCATCTTGTAATGGGTCATTATCAAAATTATATTCTTCATTATTTTCGCCATCTTTTGGTGCGTATTCATCAGGTACACATTGTTCAATTTCGTTATCTTCGTTATATTCTTCTTCGGCTTCCACTGCATTTATCTGGGAATTCTCAAGGGACTCATTGACGAGATGAGTATTTTTTACTTGTATATTATTTGCCCCTTCTATTTCAATATATATACCTAAATTTTTTATAATTTTAAATGCGTCCTATTTGGCTTTTGCAAGAATATTTTTAATACTATCAATATTTAAATTAGAATCGTTTTCTACGATATTTTTCATGAAAGGAAAATTTATAATTTCATCCTGTTTGTCAAAAGTATTTTTACGTAGAAAATTAATAGTTTCTCCATTTTCTTAAAAATTATAAGCAAAGATATCATTAAGTAATTCCATTTTTCTCATCTTTTGCATTGCTTCCAATAACGTACAGTTACTAATAATAAACAAAGTTGTACTCATTTATCGCAATTTTTTCATCTACGCAATTACTATAACTGTTTGGAAAATCTTACCGGAGTACAATAAAGGGTACCGATGCCGAAACCAACCAACGTCGTCACAACGACGAGATGCCAATGCTTCCAGGTGGGAAATTGATCATTGATGATGCTGATGATCCCTCCAGCTAATGCAATTCCACTTCCAATTCCCAGCACGTAAAGCATCAAGAAGAACAACACCGAGAATACCTGTAATAACGTTTACTTTTAGTTTGGAACTGATTTACATTGAATTCATGATTTTTCATTACTATACTGTTTCATAAAATCATCCCAGAAATCCATATTAGAAAAAAAAGTTATTGATACTTTATGATAAATTTTACTAAAAACGTAGGTGTTCAATTTTACCGTTAATATAATGAATTTTGAAACTTTTAAATGAAAAGAGCAATTTTGTTAAATTAATAGAGATGTTGATTTAACAGAAATTCACGTTAATTTAAAAACAAATTTTGTTCATTCAAAGGAGGTTTTGTTAAATTAACAGAGGCTTTGTTAAAACAACAAAATCGCCGATGCAATAATCAATTTTGTAATGTTGAAACAACAAAATTTTCTGAAATTAAAAGATATATTGTCGATTTAATATAAATTTATGTTATATCAAAAAAATTTTTGTTGATCCAAAATAATTTCAATTGGTAAAAAAATTAAAGTAAACATGTCCTTGTTTGGCTGATCTTTATTTGTCAGTATTAAAATCTTTATTTACGTAAATGCTCTCTAAGCGTGCACATGCGAAGAGCATTTTGAACTTAAGTCTTGGAGGAAGAACTGAAACAATCGGAAATCGAATTAGCCGGTCTATGATGTTTTTTGCCTTACCATCAGGTGGCGACCCGTAATTTCGCACTCTCGTGAGCGGCCAAAGAGAAAGTTAGTTAGTATATAAGACCGTTGAAATCTGACTTGTAGTAACATTGTAATGCGAGCGACCTTTGCGATGCGACGTATAATTATAGTTGTAATACAAATGAGTGTGCGGTGAGCGTTAATTTAATTTAATACAATAAGGCTAATTATGGTAAGTATTCATAAAAATTAATAATATACAATGAAAAATAAAATAAACAAGTTTCAGGATCCTCCAAATGAAGTTCTTCAAGAAAAAAAAAATTTATTTTTGAAAATAAAAATCTGTTAGAGTAAATGCCTTTTTCTATTAAATTGATAAATTAATTTCGTTAACCGAATGAAATTACTCTATTAATTTGACAGATTTAGTCTGTCATTTCAACGGAGCTTTTTGATAAATTAACAGCGCGAGTTCGCTAAAGAGTATCAATCTATCCTTTCCAGTATTAACCGTAACAATGAATAATTCAGTTTCCAGGAAATAACTTCTCAAAACCGATAAATTATAGATCAGTTTCCCATTCCATACTCGATCACGTCACAATCTCAGTCCTCAGTAATATTTCCTCCTCTGATTTCACCTCAACTTTTCACCGATAGCACCAATCAACCGGGCCAATCCCATTATCTCTTCGATTAAAAAAAAATCGAATCCCGCGGCTTTAACAGATTTCGGCACTGCCGCGCGAAGGCTGATTGCGATAGCTAGATGCACTTGTCGATTTTAATCGACGCGCACTTGAACGTACGCACGCACGGAGTTACGCAAGTCGATCAGCGCGCGTTAACTCGAGCATGACGCGGAATTATTAGCGTTAGAATATAGCATACCGGCGCGCCTTGCTTCCTTTATGGAGAATTTTAATTGATTTAAGTAAGAGAAGTGCGTACGATTTCGTTGCGGGAAAGGATTGGGATTCGAGCGGTAATACTAGGCGTCTTATCTGAATTCTAGCGAGGTTCATTGACTGATTTATGAATGTTGTTTTCGGTATGCGAAGTTAATTATTTTATGAACTTTTATTATCTCCTGGAGTAAAAATTGGAGGCAAATCTGCTGAAGCGACATTCAATTGAAATGAATTTTATTTTACAAAATTGAACGTCATTTTCTACGGTTTATGAAAAAAGTGTATTAGAGTCATAAAGTTTTTATTGCAACGTCACTTGCAAGGTTCAGCAGTGTGTCATCATCTAATTACCATATGAATATTGCAAAAGACTGTAATCACGTTAAATGTATAAGTTTGTCTATTTATTTAATTTTTTTGTTATTTTGTTGTAAGATTATATTTCTTCTTCATTATCAAATGAGGCGGGTCATAATAAATGTGTATACACTTCAAAATCTGAATATTTTTGATAATCGTCAGCTTAGATAAATTTTCGTACGCAGATTAAAGATATACCCTGTTACGTCTGAATAGATATTTGAAACTACAAACGTATAAGTTATTAAAAATTTTGTAATTCCTTATAATCCTATTAACTACCTGCTTTATCTAGACAATTATCATAATCTAGTCGCATTAGGATGCTAAGTGAATCAATTAGTACATCGAACTTTGAATTTACCTTTACTATTACCAAGTTGATAGGATCGACTGGCTTTTCTTCCTCAAACCTTAATTATTGATTTAATCTACCTTTCTTTAAATGCTTTTAAAGCTACTCTTAAATCATTAACTACTATAATAAGGAATGGTTTCGAGTCCTCTTTATAAAAACTTTATTTATTGAATCTATCAGTAAATCCAAATGAACTTCTCTGCCTGTATTTCAACATATTAAACAGTTTCCATACCTGCGGCACCACGGTAAATTTGGCGATGGCGTCAGGATAGGAGATGAAGGCCAGACCAGAGCCTCCACGCACGACCTTGTCAATGTCGTTAGTCCCAAGTTCGTGGGCCAGATTTCCCAGGATCCCGAAGATCGTGAATCCAGCCACCAGACTCGTCAGCGTGTCCAAAGTCGTCACGACCAGCACGTCTCTGCGTCGGACGACAAAAGAATTAGTTTTTTCCGCCGTGACGTGTGAAAGAATAACTTGAGCGGACAATGTTTTGAATTGTCGATGATGCATTATGGCGACCTTGATTCGAGCGTGGCGAAATTTAGGATTGAAGTAGTGTGTTTTTACGTTAGTTGTATGGAAATGGACTTCTTTGTTCGGCTTGGTTTTCCGTGAATGAGATTAAAGTGTAGCGAATCATAAATCTTCGTCTGACGGGCTTGGTATTTATAGTGGATTTTTAATCAAACGTTTCTAAAGTAAATTCTAACGAAATGCGTGGGAGATAATTATTTTCATTTTATTTGTACGCTCTCGCAGAGCCAATGCCAGTGATTACAATTCAAAATGATTCTAGCGAATAATAAAAACCAGTTAAACAACAGTTTTTGCATTAACATAAAAATTCACTTTCAGATTACACCGCATCAACCATTTAATTGGTTTAGTGCCGCTTATACTCTGCACTTTAAAGCAGCTGAAAAATCCAAGTACACATACTAATAAGCATTCATGAGACACTAAACACCCAAGAACATTTCCAACGACTTAAACGCAATCTATACTCACCTATAAATATTGTGCCTGAAGTTATTATACGACGAGTACGTAATGAGACCTCCGAAGCACACCGACAACGAGAAGAAGCACTGCGTCACGGCGGCGTACCACACGTCCGCCTGGAACAGCTTATTCCAGTCCGGTTTGATGAAGAAGAGGATGCCGTTGGTGGCGCCCTCTAGCGTCACCGCGCGAATCAGCAAAGCGATCATGATCACGTAGGGGAACAGGGCCAGGAAGTAGGCGGCCTTGCCGGAGCTGCGCACACCGCGGGCGAGGACCCCCAGGATGCACAGCCAGGCGAGGGCCAGGCAGAGGGTCAGCCGCCAGTCCGGCCAGCCCAGACCGTCGTTGATGTTGGCCTTCTCTCGGAGGACGGTTCGCCTAGTTTCGAAAGGAAAATTATGAATGCTCGACGTTACGAGAAAGTCTTAAAAGTGCTCTGCCAGTCGTTTCTGGCGCTACCGAACGTTTAAACTATATTTTTCTAATTTGAATTAATGAAAGACAGTTAGAAATTAACAGCACAGCTTTCTCCCTTGTAGGTAATATTTTATAAAAATAATTTTACAAAGAAAGAATTGAACATGGGAACGTAATCTGGAGGAAAAGTTGTAGCTGCAACAGTAAATTGGTTATATTCGTGTCTTAAAATGTTCTATTACTTTTTTATTTTCACTTTCTTCGTGAAATTTTATTTTAAATACACTTTGATATTACGTACACGCGGAAAAGCTTTATTTACCAATAGGCTTTTAGAATTGTCAATTAATTTCAAATGAATTAATAAGATTTTCATAGTTGAAGGAGGCGCCACACTCAGTTCGAACTCGGGCAATTTTGGTAGATCACTTAATACAGAAAATGAATGAACCCTCACGTGAAGTAAAGCTCAGCCGAGCTCCTCAACCCGGTACTGTTCTCCCTGAAGCTGGAGTTCTCGCTCTTCCCCGAATCGACGCAGTTATCCCCCCAGTCCTCCTCGCACTCGGCCCAGGGCAGCTGCGCCTGGAAGCTGACGATCAGGTAGTAAAGCGTGACGGACATCAGCGAGCAGTAGTAAGTGCCCACGGCCATCATGGAGAACATCTGCGCCCAGCCGACGCCCCGCAGTACCGGGGCGATCGCCCACATTTTCACGGACGACCGATTGGTGAACTGGCCGACGATCATCTCCAGGTAGTAGCAGGGCTTGCCCACCAGGAAGAGAACGACGATGTAGGGGATGAGAAAGGCCCCGCCGCCGTTCTCGTAGGCGGTGAAGGGGAAGCGCCAGACGTTGCCCAGGCCGACGGACATCGCGATGCAGGACATGAGGAACTCCATGCCGCTGCCCCAGGTTTGACGCTCGGGCTCGCTGGCGGCGGCGGACTCCTGCTTCTCGGCCTGCGGGACAGAGGTGGTTCTGCGATGAGAGACTGGATGGGTGGGCCGAATGAGCGGCGTAGGTCTCAATTAGGGAGGGAAATGACGAGGGCGAGGGAAGTGGAAGGTATGGTGATGGGGGTGAGTTAACGTGTTGGCTTAATTTCGTGAATTAAATGAACGGAATAATTGGTGGGTGTTTTGATGAGGAATTAGAGGCTGGCTGTATTCGAATATGATGATTAACGTAGCTTTGCTCTCGGGGAATTAGAAGAGAGACGAGAGAAATGTTTTAAGATGTGTAAAAAGAAATGTGTTAACTCTGTGCATCGTACTTTAATTGTAAGGTATTCAATAAAAAGATAAAATTGTTTGATAAATGATAAATTAAAAACTTACCAATTCGGCTGTAGGCGATAAGGCAAAAGGAAGCTTTCCACCGCCGTGAATCCGATCTTCTGCTCCATTTTCCTACGAAATTAGTTTTTATTTGATTATTATTGGTATTACTTGAAATAAAACAAAACCTATAAATTTTATTTACCTTGGCAAAGTAATTTCCGTCTTCCAAATATTTAAGTTCCACTCCATTGTCCCCTATAAATCCAGGATTCTGCGTTCCTTCCTGAAAAGTGAAAAAATTCTATTTCAATTTAACAATGTAATATCTCTTTACCTTATCTGATTAACTTCTAAATAAACCATTCCTTGTCAACGCGTATCTAAAGACTACTTATTTAAGGTTTCAACTCATTTTTATTATTTACTACCGTCATACAACAAATCTACCGCAAAGCAAAACCCGCCACATCTTTTGCAAACTACCTCGGCGGTGTCCATAAGTCAAAATCGCGTCGCGCGAAGTTAGCGGAGAGTTCCGATGCGGCCTTACTATTTGACGGAGCGCAGGAATGAAAAGACGCGCCGCGTCGGTTACGAGAGTCGCGGGATTAGCGACGAGACGAAACGAGACGCTCCGTTAATAAAGATAAGGTGCAATAAACTTGACTTGGAACAAAGCGCTTTGACCGTGGAACTCCTTTTTCGATAAGTCGCCGCGGGGAGTATTTATTTTAGATTTTGCGACAGTTTATTCTGCAATTTTGCAGATTTCGAGATATTAAGAAGGCTTTGAATAGCTTTTCAAATTTCCACTTATACATTAATCTGACAGAAAAACATTCATCATCCCTGCCTCCTCCCCGTAATTTGAACCTTCAAACAAAATTCGACAGTTTCTCGGCCGCAAATCGTGCACCCAATATACCCTAGGCATCATTAAATTTACCACCGTCGCAGTTTCTTCCCAGCGCTTCCTTCGCGTCATTCGAACTCGTCGGGCGAACGAACATACGTATACAAATGCTCGCGTTTTCCTCGCCGGGGGGGGAACAAGAATGCAAAGGCTATTCCCACATATTACGTAAAAACAACGTGTCGTAAAAGCGAGATGCGCCGTATATAATTTAGTTTCTCTCCGTTCTCGCGGAGAGCGACGTGTGTGGGGAGGAGAGGGGGAGGGCCGCAATCGAGCCGCGATATCGCAAGGACGCTTTCTATTTCTCCCGATGAGAGGAGCCGCCGAGTTTTTCCCACACGGCGGAGAGGAGCGTCTCCGCGCGCGTCGTTCGATTCGAGAAAGCGATATCGACGGACAGATGATGGCTTTTATGTAACGCGCCGCGGTGCCGGAGATTCGGAGACGGAGATTTTTTTTTGTCGGAACGAGGCGAGGATTTTTCTTGATGGAAACTTGCGATGAACGAGGAGTTTGGGGAGGAGATGGGGAGGTGAGAAAGCAGCTGAAAGGAAATAGTACACGGAGAAAAATTTTCTGGTAAAAATTACGATAGTACATTTTAATTTCGTCACAGACTGTAAAAATCTAAAAAAATTACTGTGTTCCTAGTAAATTTTACAAGTCTAAATATGAAAATTTATCATTGGCCTAGCAAAATTTACTAGAAACTATGGTAATTTTTTAGATTTTTACACTTTGTGATCAAATTAAAATGTACTATTATAATTTTTATTAGAAAATTTTTCTCCGTGTATATTTTCTGAGTTTAGCAAATCGCGAAGTTGAATTACAATTTCATTATTATTGAGAGTCAGTAACTTTTATCTTCAAGAAATTAATATTAGTTGGGGCCGAGAAACCTTCATTATTTTTTAACTCAAATCAACCTTTTAAAACCAGATGTATTATCTCTCTTGCTATGTTAAGAAAAAAAAATTTCCGATATTATTTCCTCTACACAGTCGGCTACATCTTCATTTCGAGCGATACGTACAATCTCAGTCGCAAAAACGAATTCAAAACAGTAGCGAAAAAAAAAGTCTAATCACTGTTTTCGAATCTCTCTCTCTCTCTCTCTCTCTCTCTCCGAAGCGATGACTCAAAACTTCGAACTTCTGTTTACAAAGTTTCTTAGAATCGGCCTCGTCAATCGAAAAAGCCGCAAGCTCGAGAGTCGGCGAACGTCGCAAGAAACTCGTTTCGAATACAGTTAACCGCTCGCTTATTAACCGACTCCCGAGCTCCGATTAACCCGTCAATCAATAAAAGCCGAACGCCTCTCGCGCCGTCCGATCGCTATCTTTCGAATTTCAAATTCGCGTCGGCAGTGGGAAAAGGAAGAATGCGATTAATCGCGCGGACAAAGGAGCGCGACCTCCTCGGGAGGAGGAGGATGATGATTTTTGCGTTCTTCCCGCGACGACGACGACGACGACGGGGGTAATTACGGAATTATCGGTGCCGCACGCCAAGGACTTGGGAACGACTCGCGACGACAATTATCAGCGAAAGGAATATGCAGTTTTTAATTTCGTTCTCGTTACGCACGCGAATATTATTTTGTCGAGTAATTGAGCGGTACGGGGGATTTTTCGTTGTTCGCTCGTTATTTTCGTTTGGTCGTGTGGAGAGGAATCGAGTCACGGTTTTTCTCAGGATTGTGGCAGGAGTGATTAATAAATTACGCTTGACCCGTTCGGGAGAATTATTCTAATGTAATGATTTGTAAAGTATTTCAGAGCTGTCGAATGGCTTGGCTAATAATGAAATTTGCTACTGTATAATATTTGAAAATTTACAGTTGCAACGAAGCAATTTTGATTGCGTACAAATTAATTAATAATGCAGGAAAAGGAATTTATTTACGGTACTGTCAATAAAATTGTTAAAATACATGAAGTACTTTTTCAAAGCAATCACCCATTTCGCTCGAAATAAAAATTTTTTCAATCTCTCTAGGGATTCCCTCAAATTCACCGCGAGCTCTTAATTTACATTCGCCGCGTAAAACATTCCTCTCCCAAAAAATTCCCCGCCAATAACCTCTCAAAACTACCCCCCAAACCCTAAACAACAGTCCCCCCCTCTAGGCAATCTCGGAAAACCCGCTAAAAACTTCGTCCCTCCGGGAAACTGAAAATTTCCGACAATAATCCCCGAGTTCAAGTGCACCTGACCTCGGCCGCGCGTGTCGAAATAATCGCAGAGGGGCGTCAGCCGGGCGGTCGTCCTTGGCGAGATGTCGCCCCCCCCCCTCCCTCCCTTCCCCGGGGCTCTATTCCGGGATGTGCACGTGTCGTCTTCCGGTCCGATTTATGATTTTGTGTTTATTGCGCTGGAAGGGTTTATTGGCCGGGTTGTCGGGGGATTCGCCGGCGTCGGGGTTGAGTGGATATACGTGGGTGTTTGCGGTCTGATTAATTTGGAGGGTGAAATTTTTTGCGGTTCTAAATTTGAGAAAGCTTCTTCTGGTGGTTTGAAAAGTGGTAAATTTACTTTTTTAATCAATCGAATCGAGTTTTACATTTTTGCGCTTGGGTCATTTTTGAAATTGTACTTTTTCTTGAAATCGACAGAAATTTTTTCCTTTCGTTATGGATTTTACATTAATCATCAATCAAAAAAAAAGATCGCCAAATCCAATAAATTTCTGTACCTCCCGCAGTTTTAAAATCACCTTTTACAAGAAAGCTTAACTAACAAAATTCGATAACGCGACCGAGCGCCAATTCCATCAATTAGCTCGGCCAACCGTGTCAAGCCCCGTTTAATTTCGAAAGCCAACGCGAACTTTTTTTTTCCCACCCAAGAGATATATCCCCGCACGTGGCGGATCAACGCCGCCGGGTTTAATGGAAAGCAAAACACGCGCCGCGCAAAAAAAAAAAGGTGTCTTCCCTTTCCTTTTTTTGCTACGACGGCCAGCGGGTCGTTTCTCGCTTTACGCATCGTAGCTCGAGGGGGCCCCGTTCGGACACTCTCCACTTCGGTTTTTTTACGCGTAACGAAGCCGTTAAATACGCCGCGCGGAGGAGAGAGAGAGAGAGGAAGGTTTTTTTAATTCGCGAGGAAGCGGCGTTTGTTGCGCAACGGCGCTTAATGCGTTTTTAAACGCCGCGACGGACGCGACTCGTCGATTTTGACTTTTCGACGCGACCGCCTCGTTCGATTTGAAATTCGTCTGTTTTTTTCGAAGGTCGACGACGGGCGTTTAATGAGATTCGACTCCGATCTGTCGGGCGAGAATCAAAATCGCCGTGTTGCGGCACAGTTTATCGGCGACCTACTATTAAGACTTTTTATTCGCGTTTTTCGTTTATGAATAAATTAGTATAATCGAGCTGCTTGTTACGGAGTCGATTTTGACGTAAAGTGTAGAATGTTGACGCGGATTACGTATTTGAGATAAGAGAAAAGAA
Organism: Ormyrus labotus; assembly: GCA_035582975.1. Classification (NCBI taxonomy): domain Eukaryota; kingdom Metazoa; phylum Arthropoda; class Insecta; order Hymenoptera; family Ormyridae; genus Ormyrus; species Ormyrus labotus. The sequence continues at coordinate 13,682 of JAWWEO010015072.1, forward strand.
TAAAATAAGAACTTTCACGTCATTTTGTCGGCCGAGTCGCGAGGATTTATCACTCCGATAAAGTTAACAGGATCATTGGTTTCGCGTTAAGGAAATGGATGATGCAACTTTTTTCCTCTCTTGATCTAGATACATAAATAAATACACTTTTTTCTCTTTGTAGAACTCGGCCTTCTATTTATGTTTCAAAATTGCTCGGAGATGTTATAATAACGTAAATGACCAATTACGCTCGAAATATCGCAGAAATATATCTATTTCGGTCGAGTCAATATCAATTTTTCTGCGTTTCCATTGTACCGAGCGAGAATATTATCTAATCTCTTTCGAGCCCATTCAATAAAATAGCCTCTTAAATTTTAACGATACTCAAACACAAAAAGTACCATCAATAAAAACCTTATCCGAGACGATAAAAAAAACTCCTCTTCCCGCCCCGAAGACGAAAAGCACCCAGGCACAATTATTGCGGCGAGCATTACACATCGCGAGTATAATGCTTAAAAAAAGAAAAAATGTATTCCTCAATTCCGCAAAGTAATTGAGACGTGTCGCAAACGGCCGCGAGCACCGGATTTTCGTCACGCACTTGGCAGAACTCGAGCACAAGGCGAAGGTTAATACGGACTTTCGACTTGGCGTCTTACCCAAGCCGCACTTACACTACTTGCCGGCGTTGCCGAATCTCGAGCGGAGTCGGGGGGCAGTTCCGGAATTTCGGGGGAGCGAATTTTATTTCTTTTTTTTTTTTTGCCGAGGATTTCGAGAGATCGAGCTTGAGGGTTGAATTGGCGGGAAGTGGGCGATGATGCTTCGTTGTAATTGGAAAGAATTAAATTAATTTTCGAATCTTTACGAAATTTCGTTGAATCGTTTAGCATATTGGGTACAGTGCGATTGCAGATTGCATTTTTCAGAATTGAAATTAAGTGACGAATTGTAACATGATGAGTAAGAATTCGAGTTTTTTAACGTTTGATTAATATTGCCTTTTTTGTCGATCAGAATTATGCGAGATTTAATTAAGCGCGATGATTAATAAGTTATTTGTATTATAAAAATAGTGAAATGGAGATTGCAACAATTACATTTTTAGATTTTATCACTGATTCGAATTGCGTTTCTTTATATCTGCAACTACGAAATTCATTTGTAAGCAATTTTTTTACAATATCGATATTTTTACTCTAATAATTTCAAATCGACTTTATTTCATCCAAACATTAGGTACTTGCAATCGAATTCCTCTCTTTAATTTATCTTTATTATTACTTTTCAATGAAACTGAATTTATCATTGAAAAAAAATGCAATTCTTTCGTTTAAACCGTCACTCAACTTATTTGCGCAATTATCAAATTACATACGTACGCTTCTACTTCGTCCTCGCTACCACCAGTTTTCATTAACGTCAAAAAAAACTATATTAATCACCGAAATTCCAACAAACGACCAAAATCCAACACGAAAATCTCAAAAAATCCCAACACCTCGAAAACCGGCCAACCCGCTGCTCTGCCCGAAAATCGCAATCCAAACCTTGTTGCCTCCCATCGTGTCGGCGTGCGATCACAGCTGCGAGCGGAGAACGGCGAGGAGCGTGGAACTGCGGCGCCGCATCCCCCGGTAAGTCGGTGTTATATACCCGTGCAGAAAATCCCGAGGCGATCGGCACGAGGGACGAGTGACGACTGACTCCGATCTGCCGATCTCCGGCCGGCGTCCTTTTTCGCGGAGCGCCGAGCGCGAGCGATTGTCAGCCGCGAGGGAGTTCGGCCTTGATGGGTGGCGGAGGAGCGGAGTCTGGGTTTGCTGGGGTGGGTTTCGCGGTTTTTTTGGAGGTGATTTTGGATTTTGAAGCGGGGAAGATTGTGGATAATTGGTGGTAAATTCAAGTTTATAAACTGATTTTTAATACTAAACTTAATGTCTCGAGATGGATATGAGCGACTTGTAAGAAAATACGTGTGCACTGATTTATTTCAAATTCGCGGTGTGAAATAGCTTAAAGTGAATATAACACGAAGTTTTGGTTTAAAATTGAAAAAAAAAACTCATAAATTTTCGAACGTGACCGTGCAAAATTCTTTTTACCTCCGATGTCAAATAAAAATATCTATTTTTACAAGAATTTCTCGACAATCGTTTTTAAATGTGATTACCGTACTTCGAATTCATTATTCGCGGATTTCCCAATAGTTTTCAAAATGACGTAGAATTTTTTTATTAATAATAAACCCAAGAGCATTCGAATGATTTGAAAAAAAAAAAATGAATTTTCCTTTTTCTTTGCAAGGTCAATTTTGAAATTATTCAAACCCGGCCGGAAATAAAAAAAAAACAAATCTGATCTTCAAGAACACGCAATTAATGTAATAATTACATGCAGGTTCTGATACATTTCTATATTTAAATGCATCTTGGATTACCAGGCTTCTAATGCGAATAAAACATCGCGAAACTCAAGCAAATCCCTCAAAACGAACCAGACGTCGTTTGCAAGTTGATTCAAAGTTTCTCAAGCTAAACGCGTACTTAAAACCTTTATTTCCCTGTCCACATTATTAAATGAAAGAAAAAGCAGAGAGGCTTAAAACGCGCGCCGAGATAATGCAGTACGTCACGTTTCGCCATCCGCTTCCGTTGCACAACTCGCGAATGTCCTCTCGCTTGGCATCTCACTACTCCACCAGCTACTATAACTCTTTAACCAACCTGTCGAATCCTACGTAAAACACAGAAGAAAAACCAACCTCCAAACCCCGTTAGAATCACCCGATATCCTACCCCAATTAATCGCGCACTTATATTCCGCTGAAAATCCTCTCACGGTCGGCGATCGGTTCTCAGGCGATTCCCCGACTCGCGTGACGCGCCAGATAAGATACTCTCCATGTGTCCGACGCGGGGAGTTAGCATCGCGATGAATTTAACGCTCCCGCGACCAACAATGTCAGTGTCGGAACGCATTCTTCTCCCGTTATGACGGCGATGAGTCGCCGCGCCGCGCTTCCTCGGTACGATTAATGCGCCGGGCATTTGGGTCCTCGTTACCGACGGTTAATCGTACGATAGGTTGATTGAGCTAAGCTGCCGAATGGATTGGTTGATGGAGTTTGGGAGTTTTTGTGGGAGTTTGGAGCGGTTTTTTTTAAACAAGCTTGTTTACTTACACTGTCGTCGGACTCGTAGGCCTCGTCATCGGGTTGAGCTAGATGAATAATTATTGTTTGTTAATAATTATAGTTTGATACATAAGATTTTGAATAAATGTCTTATTAATAAACGCGGGCAGAGTGACGCATGATTATGAATCAAAGTTTTACTCTGTAAATGAGCAAAAGTATTCTTCGGTGAGAAAAAAATTTCTTTAAATCAAAGAAAGCTTTATTGCGGGCAATCGGTTAAATATTTTTTTGATTCAAAGAAAACATTCTTTAATTCAAAGAAACCCCATTTTAATGGAAAGTAATTTTCTTCTTTTAAATAAAATTTTCTTTTTTTAAAGAAACTTTCTTTTCATTAAAAAGGGGTTTCTTTGAATTAAAGAATGCTTAACCAAAAATTCTTTGAATCAAAAAAATATTTAACCGATTCCCCGCAATGAAACTTTCTTTGATTTAAAGAAATTTTTTTTCTCCAGTGTACAAATATTTTGGCGAACGTATGAGATTGTAATTGATTGACCGACAAATTATCAAAATTTATAAATGTACATGCTTTGAACAAAAACATCGTTCCAAAATTTTAAATTGAAAGCAGTTCTTGAAGAAAAATGGTTATTACAGCATACGAGTTCATAAAAGCGATTTTACAGCTGAAGCGCGCACTAAACGGGCATCGTTTTTAAAACAAAAGAAAAGAATAAACTAATAGTAAAAATCAACACACTGCTTAGTAAGGCTACCACAGACTGACAAAACCAAAAAAATTACCATACTTTATTGGAAAATTTACCAGATAGTATAGTAAAATTTCTTACGTATATAGGAAAATTTACCAAATAATATAGTACAATTTCTTACAAAGTATAGTAATTTTTTGGGTTTTGACAGTCTGTGGTGGCTTTACTAGACAGTATGGTAATTTTTACAAGATTATTTGTAATTTTTACTATATTTCTTCTCTCAGTGTATAAATTTAAAAGATCTGACAATACCAGTTCAATAAAATAAAGTGTCTTCCAATGCACTATTCTACAAAACTTGTCAATTCCACATGCATTCACCTTAAATTTTGAAAGACGTTACCTATCAGTCTCTTAACCATTAATAATTAAAAATCCGCACAATCCCATCGAAATTTACACTTATATAAAAAAAAAAAACCCATAAACGTCCTTTACCGCGCGGCAGTTCAAAACACACGGAGCACTTCCTCTCCTCGTCGCCGGCGTTAAAATCACCAGCGTCCTCCTCGTCGATCTCCTGCCAGGAGCTCCTGAGCGACACCTTCTCCTCCATCGCCGAAAATGCGAGAGAGTGAATCCCCGAGCGACGATCGACGCGAGACTGCACCGAAGATACGCGGAAAGAAGAGGAGGCCCCGATTAAATTTTATAAGCCGTCGGACGCACACGTAAAGCGTTTTTCCGAAGAATCGCTCGGGGAAGGAAGCGGGGAAGTGGTTATTGTTGTCGATATAGTCGGGATCGATAAATTTCAGGCAGATTTGCAAGCGTGATTTGTTAAGCGGTCGAGGCTATTTTCAGTTTTGCTAAATGGTAATTTTGTAATCGCGGTGACGAGAGGTTCTTCTCTTGCTTTCATCGATACGAATGGAAAATGGGGTAGGTACAGTTTTAGTTTTGAGTGAATGTTTACCATCAAAAGAAAAGGATAGTTAGTACTTTTATAGGAAGTAAGAAAGAAGGATAGTATCACAGCAGTATTATACAAAATTATTTTCTTACAGTTTATTATGTAGCTAAATACTTTAAAACAAAATTAAAACCACGAAGCAGGTGGCTTTAATAATTTATTTTCAAATTTGTACATCATAATCCAGTTTACGACTTAAATAGAAGCAATGATGCATCGGGATAGATAACTTTAGGAAAAAGAATTATTTCCCTGAACGTCGATCAGTTGGAAAAGCAATTATTCTCCGCAATAAATGTTTTCCTTTAGAGAGAATCCGTTGAGTTGCACCAAACGCAGGTAAGATTTATGTGCCAATACACGCATAACTATTGCGCGATTCGCAGCGTTTCCGTATGTAGCTTCTAAAAACTAAACAAAAGTTATTCGTTCGAGTAAGGATTTCGTTTCGTTTCAACGTCATTATTTTAGGAAATATTAACCTTTAAAGGTGTCATAAAAATTATAATTACGCTTTGGTAAATCTATTCATTAGTTGGAAGAGCTAAATATGGCTTTACAAAAAACTGCAATAATCCTCTTCTACCACAAATCAATTACACGAGCAAAAAGCAAAACAGTCCTCAAATCTCCCTCCTCTCCCATTAATTTTCCACCCAACCGCTCTTCGTCGTCCTCTTCTCAATCTCGTCGGTACAATCAGCCAATTCGTGATTTCCCAGTCCTCGGCGAACAATGACAATCTGCTCCGAAAATCTCTCGACGTGTCTCTCTCGCGCGAATCGACAGGCGATTGCCTCGGCGCGCGCATATAACCAGTTAGCGCCAGATCCAACTGGTGCGCTGCTTACTTTCACCACTGCGCGCTCAACCCCCCGTCTGTTCCCTCGTGCAGGCGACGAGTATGTAGGCGTTGTTGATGTATACAGAGTGTCCCGCAAGTATGGGCTTTTGTCGGAGTGATGAGGCAGGCACCTGTTGAGCTCTCTGCTGCGAATGACTGCGAGATAAGGTCGATTGGGGTCTCGAGGCTTGGAGGTCCTTTGTGAAGGGAATTTGTAGGGGGAGTGAGGCTTCTGTATGGGTGGCGTATATTTAGCGTTATTACGTGTGGTATTAAGCAACTTTGCATGTAAATTGTTCGAAGAAGCTTTAAACGAAATGTGAAGATTGCTTTACTAGATGTAATAATTAAAGTTTTTCTTAAAATCGCATTAAAATTCGAAAGAACCTAAACGTCTTCCTCTTCAGTGCCAAAACGAAACTTTACCGCAAAAAAGAACCATCTGGATAAGTAACGCAGTTCGTTTTCTCTCCGTGGAAACAAACCGAATCCGTTAAACCTTAGCTCGCTTGCGTCTACTTGTAAAAGTACAGTATACCTGCACGAGCAGTGGGTGTAACCTCGTAAACTTAATCTCGTTTTCCTTGAGAGATTTTTCCGTTTTTTATTAAGAACGGATCGGAAATGCAAAACTTAACCGGCGCGATTATTTAATAAAGCTGACGGAGAAAAACGTCTACTTATACTTAGCGGTGCAAATGCGTTCACTGCTTTGTCTTGGAATTTAAAATTTTAAAGATTTAAGAGAATCTGTACAGGGGTCTTATATTTTGTGGAATTTTTTTGCTGCTTAATATTTGGAAAAGTATCAGTTTTTACGAAATACGTATTAAATGAAGAAAGTTATAATCGTGGATAGTTACGTTTAATAAATGATTAAAATTGATTGCGAACTGAAATGTGATTTCATTGTATACAATAGTCAATAAACCAAATACAAATACACTAAATAGAAAATTTTAATAATTTTGTTATTTTTTTATTTTTTCTGTGAGAAAACGTTTATTTTCGTATAAATAATCTACATAAATAAGAAATTCGTTAAAAAAAATAATCAATTTGCATACTTCAATGCCATTAAATTATTTATTTAAATCTTGAAAATTTTTATTCAAGTATTTAATACTTCAAATCTAACTCAAAACTTACTTTCTCTCTTCTCCGATCACTTACAGACTGTACATATAAATCAAATAAAATTCCTTACATGAAAACTATAAGATATCCACATTGTACAATCTTGAACCCAAAGCTCATACAAAATACTAATTCGTAAAAAAATCCTCCAATCATCTCCTTGGAGTCCTTGAACTGAATAGACTATAAAATTACTTATTCTTGGGTGGTCCCATAAACAGCAATTTTGAGGTGTGAATTTATTAAGCAATGTGTTTTGTACATAGTTTAGTACGTATTTATGTGTGTGTTTATTTTTTAATTTTTGACTAATAGATTTTCTATTAGAACTGACTAACTATTATTATGTATTTTTTACCTGATTTCAGAATTTTATTTTACTTTGTGAGCATTTCTGTGATGTCTAATTTTAACGATTCGAGCTATTGTGATTTTATAGCACATGATATTATTAGGATGTGATGCGATATTATGCACTGAGAAAAAATTTTCAATAAAAATTACTATACCTTTTAGTAATAATATAGGAACAAACTTGCATAATCCTAAAAAATTACTATACTATATAGTAAAATTTAATACAATTGTAGTAAATATTGATAAAGTTGTATTAAATTTTAATATATAATACAGAATTTTTTAGGATAATGTAAGTTGGTTCCCGTATTAAAAAAAAGGTATAGTAATTTTTATTAGAACTTTTTTCCGTGTAATGTGCAATATTTTTATACATGCATTTATTTTCTTACGATGTACCAGTATTAAGATATCATGTGACACCTGACTCTGATATTTTAATAATATTTTTAATACGCTCATTTTTTATTACCCCACCTTTCTGCACTCAAGTTAAAAATAAATGAATAACATAGCGATCTAACAACGAAACGATCCGAATGCTCGGCAGGTAAATCATCGACTCTGCTTTTTCTCCGCCGCGCCGTAGCCGCTGCTGTCATCTAGAGAGCACTGCTCGAATCACAACGGGCGATACGCTCTGAAACGTCGAACGACGAGCCTCCACGTTACATGCGGCATACGTCGATTATCGAGTGTCTCGGCGTGACACCGAATAATTAGCTCGGAGCCGAGTGTCACACAGCGACCGATTCGACGAGAGCCGAAGGTGAAGTCTTCGAGCGGAGATAATTCTCGGCCGGAATGATGTCAGGTTTTCTTTTTTTTTTTGCGACGCCTATCTGGAATGTTGATAGGAGAGAAATGCGGCCTCTTTTTTTAAATAAATTTTCAACTCCCCGGCTGGGAATTAATGAGTTTGGAGAGAGAAGTTTTTGTCGCCGGAATTGGATGCTTTTGTATCTGATTGATACGCAGAAAGTCAATTATTGCCGTATTGAGATCTTTGAAAGGTTCCTGAAAGTTGGTTTAAATTAGTTTCGATTTCTTTTCATTAGAATTAATGACGAAAGAACTGAAAGAAATTGTTTACGTAGTTCTTATGGCTTTGACCTATTCCTGTTTAATTTAACATTCTTTTAGTGGCCGAGAATTGAACTTAACTATTTCCAGCGATAAATTAAATGGACCGCAAATGTTGGTTTTCACGGATGTTTTAAGTTTCGTATTGTTTCTCAACAAAAAACTTATTACTAGAAGAATATTCGAATAAAGAAGTCGGGTTGAATGAAATGTATTGGGATATTTTAAATTTAATTTATTACTACTATAAGGAAAGTAAACAAAATAAATAAATGTTACTTAAGAATAATAAGAAGAGCCACAAGAATTTCAAGCAAAAAATGACCTTTTAAGTAGTGTTTATCAAAATTGAAATAGTGTTTATTAACGAATTTTGCATGACGGAGATTTCTTCCTGCAACAAAAGTATTGTAGTTTATTTCTTCGGCCTAAAATTTACGTAAAATGTATCAAAACACAGTCGTCGTTATATTTAGAATATGATTCTTGACGCAAATTTCACTTCTTACGCAATAAAAGGAAGCCTGAATCATAAAATTTTGTTGTTCAAAATGAGAATCACATTTCGATAAAAATTCCCGATAAGTTTTGCTTATGAAAACCGACCGCATTCAAAAATTCAATACGATCGATTATCGTAAAATTGCGTGTTCCTGACGTGCGTTCCATCGCAATGCGCCTCTCGATATATATATATATTTTAAAGCGTCATTTCGATCGCAGTCTCCCGACTTCCAGTTGATGAAATTTCATTTCTCGGCAAATAAGACGCTGCCGAGTGGATGAAAACGCAGTTGATAATTCAATATTCCGGACGTTTTCGAGAACATAAAACTGTTATATCGTTTTGGCGAAATTCAAATTCATCGCAATTTCCAAGTCGAAGGTCTATAAATATAATTTTAAACGAAGTTTCAGTCCATCGAGGCTCTTCGCTTTTTTGTAAAATATGGAAAGACTCGAGAGTGACGTATTGCATAACAAAGCTAATAGACTTTGGAATATCAATTTCCTTCTCTGCAAAAGCTTCAATTTTACAAGCGTCGCTTGAAAATTTCTATTTTCAGATGGGGCACAATATTTCGTTTATCCAAAAAAATAGGTCATTCCGAGAGCCGCTGTTTCGTTTTGCGTTTTTCGTCGCGAGGAATGCTTTTTGGGATGCTTTTTAATGCGGGTTGCGTTATTGCATGAAATGGAGCTGCGTCTTCAAATATATGCACAAGATGTTTTTAAATTTTAAATCTTGCTTTCGACTTACAAAGATATATATTAGACATTTGGATGAAATGATGTTACACTTAAATGTGAACGTGCAAAATTTATTTAGGAGAGTATAAAGTTTGTGTAATTCAAATAATTAAAATACACAAAAATCATTTTTAAAATTAAAAACTTTATTTTTTATGTTCGCTACTTAAACGTTATTTAAATACCATAATAACTTACACAATTTATTTTCTGTTTCATTTTTTAAATTTTTAAAGCCAAAGCCAAATTAAATTAAATGATTTTAACGTAAATCTAAACATTCTGCAATATAATATAATAAATCGAAAATTTATTCAACAATCGAGAAAATCTTATAATCGTAATTATAATGATTTTTACTATAAACCAAAAATTGTCTAAATCCTCTTTAAATTAAATCCTCTTTAAATATATGTCAAAATTCACATCAATTATAAACTAGCGTTCATTATACCTTGTTCACTAATGCTCGTTCGTTTCAAGTGCTTATTATTAATTATTCTGAATATAAAATAATTAATCAATGCTTTACTGCTGAGCCTAAAGAACAGACCTGAAAAGAAACGCTATAAAAAAAGTTAAAAAATAACTTAAAAAAATTTGGTCGAAAATCCAATAACCCAAAAACTATAAAACTATAAAGTCCAGGTATTTTTATAGGAGCATCGCAGGAGGGAGTGGGGATGTCTTGGGCACTTGTTCGTGCCTGCCCGACTGCTCGCTAGGTGGCATAGCGAGGATTTTGCCTTGCTCCCATCAAACTAGTCGAGGGTCTGGGATATAGGTGATCAGGTACAGTCTAGATTCTAGCAACCTCTTCTGCATAAATCGCAACACTTTTTAGAGGTCTTGTTCTTGCTGCATGTGATGACATTACCAGTGTCTGGATTTTAAACTCGTAAAATAGATTGCGCACTTATATTTAATTCCTTTGTGGGCAGACTTCTGTGACTTAAAAAAAAAATAATAAATATTAAATATATAAATAAAAATAATCTTGCTGCATGTGATGACATTACCAGTGTCTGGATTTTAAACTCGTAAAATAGATTGCGCACTTATATTCAATTCTTTTGTGCGCAGACTTCTGTGACTTAAAAAAAAATAATAAATATTAAATATATAAATAAAAATAATCTTGCTGCATGTGATGACATAACCAGTGTCTGGATTTTAAACTCGTAAAGTAGATTGCGCACTTATATTTAATTCCTTCGTGCGCAGACTTCTCTGACTTAAAAAAAAAAATAAATATTAAATATATAAATAAAAAACAAAATTTCATAAAGTCGCATGGTATTTGCCAAATTCTCTGCTATTTTCCTTGTAACTAACACATTTCTTAATAATATCTTCTAAATAATTCGGAATATTTTTAAGATCAGGTATACTTTCATTTTTTTTAAATGTTTCTAATTGTTCTTAGGGATGATCATACTCTTCCAATTTCCATACAGAACTGTTATAACACTCCACTATGGTGCAACCTAGAGACCCAATATCTGAGGACTCCGTTGCTTCATTTTGGAACAACAATATTTCCGGAGCCACGTATAATGGTGTACCTATTTTTCGCTTCTTTCCGTGAGTACTAACTAAGCACTAAAACCTACTCTAAAAATTGAAATGTGTATTAAAAGTTTATCTCTTAGATTCACATCAAAATGAACACATATTTTTAGTTATTGTAAGAAAAGACCTACACTGTCACTTATTTTGTACTATTTATACTATTTTCACTTATATTTATATACTATTTAGATGTCAAAGTCTAAACATCGTAGATTTAAAAATGTTTTTAATTTTAAGAATAAAATTCTTATTATGTAGGTCTAGTCAAACTCCAAAAATACTATCACAGAACTTCCTCTAGGAGGAATAAAAAATGTAGCAAAACAAAACTTTCTTAATCAAAAAATAAACTCATTAACCACAATACGTTTATCAGTAATTATCAAAAACTTGCTTGAATACAGAAAATTTCTTATGTGATTGTGTACCAATGAATTAATTTTTTTATACAAAACCTGTTTATATAAATCTACTCCTGCAAGCTCCAGAAGGTTTTATAGACAATCCTCCTTCAGCAGCAGCACGAAGTTCAGGTTAGACGCTAATAATTAACAATAATTCTAAAGTTCGTTTTGAATAAATAATCCTATATTTTTCAGGTGAATCTACTTCTCTGCTACTATTGGAGCAAGACTTTCCCAGGCTCAAGTTAACCTAGCAATTGCCTAGGCTTCAAATTGCCCTAACAATTGTTCAGATTCAAGTTGCCCTAACAATTGTTCAGGCTCAAGTTGTCCTTGGAAATATAGGTAATTTAAAAAAAAATTACCTGTAAGTAAACAAAAAATAATAAAATTATTTATTACCCTTTTAATTTTAAGGTCAGCGTCAAAGAGGCTAAAAGGATTGAAGAGGAATCTGTGAGCCAAGCGAAAGTAACCTTTAATAGTAATAAAAGTATTAAGGCGCGTTTGATTGATGCTACTTTTATCTTATGATTTATTGTCGTTTCCAAAATGAATAATAACTTAAATAAATCGTTTTCTAGATTAGGCTAAAAAGCAATATCAAAGTATATAGTGGCGCGGTGCTGCCCCGTAGGTTCGTTCGTACTATGTACGTTATACTTTCC
>JAWWEO010015093.1:0-25778 GCA_035582975.1 Ormyrus labotus
GTGAATTTGTAAAAATAAAAGATTTTTGTGTGAATTTATTTATTGATTTAGTAGTGTATAAAATCACCACGTTACAACTTTTAGACGGTGGAATAAATTTGCTTTCTCTCGGCGCGGAGCGAATTTTATTCGCGCGTTATTGGTTTATTCATGCGTTGCGATGTCGTTTTTTTTATGCTGGAGACGTGATATAATCGTTGATTGTGTGCTCGCGCGAATTCGTTGATTCATGTGTGGATGCTAATAAAATAAATAAATGGGTTTTGCTTTTTTTTTATTTGCAGTCGCCTTCTCGTTTTGATGACTTTTTTTTACCTTTTTACCTTTTGTCCTGCTGCTGTTTGGTTGCTCTTATTATTATAATGCTACAGAACTGCAATGGTTTTTAATTCAATGAAATAGAATATTGACTATCGATGGCATCAGATAAAATTACGTATGAAGTTGTATCAAGTACCAGGAACATGTTGTAAATACAAGTTCTTTTCTGCCCCTTTAAAAAGCTCTTGAATCTGTCGCCTCAAAAATTTATTAAGATCAACAAATGCGCATCCGGAAGAATCTTGGAGAAAAGAAAAAGCACTAAACCGCAGACGCAATTTTATACGTTCGACGGATATTTCAGTTACAATTTATTGTCTTCGATAAGACCTCTCGACTTTTTTTTATATCCGGTATTCCGATCTTATACGAGAGCACGCGAACTATCTATATATATATCTTGTTTTCTTTCTGTTGCAGGAACGTATTTCATACTTTACGACTTCATCGACTATTTCGAAAAGGATAATCCAAGCGCGCTGGATCGCGGCAAGTTTATTCAGATCATTAACAGCATATTCAAAAATATGTCCAAGATCGAGAGAGAGGCGATCGCGTTCCAGGTAAGATGCTATCCGTTACAGTATTCATTTATCCATATAATTTCGTAAGAATTATCAAAGGCGCATTAATTGCACGAGCTAGCAAATTACCGAGAACGACATTCATTCCAATCAACCCGCGAAAGAACGCAGCCAAAACAGCCGCGTAGCCGAGGCAATGTAAATCGTTACTCGCCGACGAAAAAAGGCAAAGTTCCCGGCCGGAAGTTCGGCTGCAGGTGGTGTGTCGGTAGGTTATACGCGCGGTAAATTCGGCGGCAGCCGGGGAATTAGTCGGGGCAATAATTTGATATCGCAGGACGGCGGCGGCGGCGACGTCGGCTTGCAGGTACGTCGACCTCGAGGCAGACACACAAACTCGCCGTGTGTGTACCTAAGCCTCGTTCTCGCCCTCCTCTCCGCCCGACGACTTTCAGATATTGTCGAAATTCTCCGCCGGTCTCCGTTGCCGCCGCCAAGGGCCGCGATCGGTCTATAGTTCCGGACGTACAAACACGTCGTCGGCCGGGAGGCTCTATATATGGAAATTGAAGTGTTTGCTTGGTTAGTTTGCCGGTGAAGATGGAGCCTCGAATCTACAGTTTAAAGTTCACTTTCGTGTTACAAACCTTGATGAATTGAAATTATTTCGTGGAATAGTACGTTGTGAAACAAGGAGAGAAAATGAGCTATTTCTAGCGAGGGTGAGGTATTCAGCACGAGTTGGAGTCGAGGGCGCCCGAGGCGGTAAGCTTCGCCGGAGGCGGGAATAAAGTCATTTTTCCCCGCTTGCAAGCGTGGAAAAAAGTTATTTTCTGCCCTCCGGCCGGAAAGCGGCAACTTTCTGGCCGCTGCGCTAAACGAAGTTGCCGCTTTCCGGCGACGTCGAGCAGAAAAATAGTATACACACCTTGGCCAGTAAAAAAGAAAGCCTCAGATCTCACGTTTGGCAACCTCGGCTTCGCCTCGGCCGACAATTACGTGTGATCTGAGACATTTCTTATTTTACTGGCTTAGGTATGTAATATACTATTTTCCCTGCTCGGATAAATAATTTTGTCAAACGTTTGAAATACTCGATTTTCTACGCTATTTTTTAGCGCGAAATGAGGGCCATTTCATGCCTGAGTTGGGAAAAATATTTTGTTTCTCGTCTCGATTAATAAACAGTAACCAAATTAGTCTCAATTTACACTATACACAATTAAGTAGCAAAGGCAGCTTGCCTCCTCCCTTGTTCGAAAAGCGAAAGAATTCCACGCGCCGAGCTTCAGGCTCACTTTTTCAAAGATACTTCTCGTTACTCCCCCCAGCGATGTGCCTCCACAATGTTCTTTTAAGCCCGGCACACGACCAGTCCACTAAATCTGGCGATCTCGGTGACGCTTTCTCTCCCGAGCACTCTTTGCTAATAGGTCTCTGGGTTACTCGTGACGTGACCTCTTCCCCTTTCTTGCCCCTCTTCTTTGACGACTTCCTGCAATCTCTCTCTCCGGTGTCGGACTTGCTCCCTCTCTCTCGCCCGCGACATTCTTCATTGCGCCGGAGCGCTTTTGCGCGTCTGGTTATGTCTCCCGGCCTTACGGTTATTGCCTCCCTTTTTCCGACTTACTTCCATTCACCCTTTGGGGCTTGCGTGTAGTCAGCAAAGATTTCCGACTTTTACCTCCGAGTCGCGGGGAATATTTATGGCGGGCCTGTAACTCCTCGGTTTTTCCCCCTCTCCGCCTAATTTGCCGGGAGTGCGGTGCAATTTTATTCGCGGCTTTAACAATTAATTAACGAGAGGCCCACTTCTATTAACGAGCAGCCCTTCCATTACTCTCGAAGTGAAGCGAGAGCCTCGATAAAGTCGCAGTTAACAATGGCCCAAAATTCATAGAGCGTAAATATAGACACTAAGAGATACAAGTAGGAAATTACGGTCCGCGGGCTTTCTCCGAGAACCGAGCAATTGCGCGCCGAAAAGCATCCGCGTGTTTCGCGTAATAGCTCTCTCTCGGCGGGGACGAGGAATTCAGTTTCATTGTTGCAGCCCTCGAAACTTTCGAGCGACTCCGCGGTAACGGTCGCTTATTAGAGCACGGCGAGCAGAGACTGTGGAAAGGGAAAGGGAAGCAAAAAGTTGCCGCGACCGTCGGTCAGCTTCTTAACGCGGGGCGCGGCTAATTGCTTTAATTAATCGGCAGAGGCGACTGGGCCCCGTCAAAGAGCCCTAAGTGCCGGGCGAACTCGGCCAAGAGGAGATCGATTTTACGCTCCGATGACAAAAGTTACGCGCCGGCCGGCCTCTCCCTCCCGGCTATGGGAGGGAGGACAAGGCGCGGCTAATGGGCGACGGGAAATTTGGCCCCGGCGAGCTTTGAGTGACTGGGAGAGAGGTGGACGGGTTTCTTTATCGAGGGTGGAAAGAGGTAATTAGTTAGTTTTAAATGACGCTCTTGACTGGGATTAGTATATTGTATCGCTTGTTAACGTTTACATTGCGAGTTTCCTCCGAGTGGTTTCGATTTATTTTGTTAATTTTATAGTTACTCTTCGAAGCAAAAGCTGCTTAATTAACATATCGACGGAAAAACTAACTGAAAAGTTCGAAAGAACAGCCCAGAATTCGCGTTAAAAAGAAATTCGGAAAATTTCCCGGATTCAAGCCACACACACACACACACAGAGCCTCTTACAAAAGATAAAAAGCAGCCTTACCCAAACGTAGCGTACCATCGCGCTCTCGCTTGCGTTCGTTAGCGGAGGCATAAGTTCCGTGTACCCTCCCCCTTTGACGAGGCCGAAGCTCGTTAAGCTCGCCGAGGTAAGAAGCGGCGGCGGCGGGCCGCGGGAGAAAGCGCGCCGAGAGTTTTTTTTTTTTCCTCTTCGAGGAGGCCCGATGATGGCTCGTTGCATCGCAAATTGCTGATTTCTTGCTCAGCGGGGCGCGCGCGATTTGCATCCGCGGGGAGAACGCGAGAAATCGCTGCTGCGCGGCCGCGCGAAATTCCTCCTCGATTGCCGCCTATTGCGACGAGTTTTCCGTCTTTTTTTTCCTCGCGGAACGCCGTGGATCGGCGAGTTAACGGCTCTGCGAGGGCGGATTCCGGGGTTGAGGAAGGAGCGTAAAGTAAATTGGACGAGGGCAGGATAAGTTCTTTGTTGATTTGCGTTTGAGGAATAAGTAGGAAAATCTTCGAAAAATATAATAATTTTAGTAATTTATCACTCGTTACTTCGGACGAAAACTGTTTTATTCAAGAAGAAAGTTAAATGCGCAATTATCTTGAAGGCAATTCTTAAAACGAGACTCTCGCCTATTTGGATAATGAGTTTTGTTTATACAAAGCTTAACTTGCATTTAATTAGAGGATCCTGTAAAGTTGTCGGAGTGATTACTACCAAAGTTACGAGAGTATTCTGTTGAAATTAGCTTTTGCAAAATTAGCAGTATTTTGATTCCAACTAAACTGGTCGGCGTAAATTAGCCCCTTGCCGAAGAATCGTCCGCGCATTTTTCTTTAACTCCTTTGCCGCGTAACAAAACTTTCCTCCAATCTATTATCAAATAAATTGAGCGCCCTAAGTATTTAGCGAAGCGGCAGATCACCCAACACCCCTAGTCCGGGGATATCCTTCCGAAATTCCCGCGGATCACGCGAAGTGCGTACTTGAAATTTTCGCTCTCTCTCTCTTGTCACAAAAGAAAAATGTTTAAAATATAAATAGAGCACCTTCGGCGCCGCGGACGACTTTGAACTAGTTCCTACTCCCCGAGATTCAGAACGAAGTTCGCCTATACCCCGCGGCTATCCTCCTTTCCCGGCATCCTTTTTTTTTCTCTCTCTCTCCGCCTACCCGAATTTCCTCCTAACCCACATAGAGCTCGTCCGCGCTGAAGGCGCGGAAAAGAGGAAGGGAAACAAATAAAAAGGAGAGCAGCTGATTTTCGTTATATGTATTTTGGAGGCTTGCGGGGGCTGGAAAATGGAAACAAAAGCGGCGCATCGCCAGAGGGCCGCGTCAAAGCGGGGACCCGCGAAAGTAATTGTCCGGGAAATTATTCGAGAGAGAGACACGCGCGCGTACGTCAAGCCTTTTGTGCAGCTGCGAGCGCGGAAAATAAATCGACAGAGAGAGAGAGAGAGAGAGAGAGAGAGAGCCGGGGGGCCACCGACGAGCGGCGTCGCTCCCTTTTTAATTATGCGGATATTTCCCCCGACGTCCGGCTTCCCCAAAGGCACACACGGCTTCCTGTAGGCTTTTTTTTTTAACGCCTGTCGCGCGCTGATTTCAACGGGATTAGCGAAAGGCGCCCCGGCGACCCTTTCACGGATTTTAACCAGCTACGAAAAGGCCGAACGCGCGGCTTTGCGAGGCCGGTCGAGGAGCCGAGCTCGCCGGAGCGTTTGACGCGGCTCGTCCTTTTTTTTTTCTGTTTGCCTTGTCGGCGTAATCTTGCGAGGCAACCGCTATTTTTTAGTTTTTGACTTTTTAGATTTTGAGGCATTAAAGTTGTTCTCTCTGTCGAAGCACGAATAAACGCTAATTAATTACTGATAACGAACTAGATAAGTGGTTTACCTCGCGTAGATGCATCACCGAACGATAATCCAATATCGTTAAAGACCCAGCTGATAAATAATAAATAATGTGCATTTTATTGTAATTATACCATCACGGATTCACGAGCTGTTAATTACAATTTTAAATCACGATCTTTATTGCTTTTTTGCTCGTCAATTTCTTGTACATTAGTTTAATTAGGTCCATTGTACTGCTGCGAAATATGGTATTAAATACATTACGGAGTCTGATAATTAAGTTCCATTTTAATTTGAATACAAAAAAATAATAACGTTAAAATCCGCGTTAATGTTAAAAAAACATTCATTTGGACGCTTAATGAAATTCAATACATTAAATTTCCGCGAAACTGTAATACATTATTTAAACAAAAAGATCTCACATTTCACGTTCGCGTCAAACGTAAAAATAAAACGTCAGCCACCATTCTGCTAAAAATTTAATCTCCGACTTTATTTGCAATTCGAACGCGGAATATCAGATAATTTTTGACAACAAATCACCAACAGCTCCGCCGACTAATTTATCACTTCCCGAGCCATAAATTTACAACCTCGGCCGTATCCACACCGTGCACCGAAAGGCCCAAACAATCTCCAAAATTCGATAATACACCCAACTGCCTGGTCGTCCGGGCCCTGCAATTCCTCGGCCCAAAGCGCAGAGTCCTCCTCGGGCCTGATTTCTCGCGAGCAGCGAGAAGAAGACGCCGCCGCCGCGCGATAACTCGATTTATAGCCGCGCCGGCGGCGGATGCAGCGCTCTCGTCGAACGAGAGCCGCGAGCTGCTACGAGCGCCGAGGGAGCCTCTCCGCCCGGAGAGAGCGAGACGTCCGGGACGATTTCGCGGATATAATGGGAGCAAAGTACAAAACTCGAAAGGGCACTTTCGCCGGCTCTCCGCGCGAGCCTCGGCAGCGCCGGTCGTAAAAAGCCCCTCTTCTCCCCCGAATCTGTTTGAATTCGAGATTAGAGGAGAGGGTGCGGCCGTGAAAAATTTGTCGGCGCCCTGCTTTGCTCGGGGCGCTGGAAGGACGGGCGGACGGGACGGTTTTTTGGGGTGCGATGGTGCTAATTAGCGGATAAAAAAGTTTGGAAAATTTCCTCGCTGAAATTAGCGGTAATGCGGCTGTGGGTAATTTGTAAATGTGAAATTCATGAATTGTAATTATATTACAAACATCGACTTTTGCATGATAAAACTGGCTTAAGGGGTAAACACCATCAGCGTTATTAGATGCCGCGTGTACATTATCATTAATGTTATCGTATACATGCTATTTCAAAACTATTGGCTTATTGATTTACTTTGAATTATGAGAAATTTAATGCGCGAGCCACACTTTGGCTAATTATTCGTACATCAACGAATTCACTGAATTGATAATTATCTTCGAAGAGCTAATGATTTAAAAGTCAGCATTCGCCTCCTTCCCGCGCTAACAAACTGCATTATCCACCGTTAAATAAACTTCCGCCGCGTAAAACTCTCAAAGAATCCCAAAAGAAAGACTCTAATCAACATTCCTCGTTGCGGTAAAAACAATTTAGCCGAAACTGCTTCGGGGAACGTGCATTACCACTACGGCTCCCCCCGCGTAAAGCGTCGCGGAAAGTTTGAGGTATCGTAAAAAGCCCAGAAGCCCACACAGCAGCGTCAGCGGCGTCGTGCAGCTTTAAGCCAGTCGGCGGCGGTGGCGACGGCCAGTCGAAACTCGTCGCAAGACCCATACGAGCGGAAACAGCAGAGCCGCATCCCTCGCCGTATATATAACATTCGCCGTCGGCTCTGCGGCTGACGCTCGGCCCTCGAAAATTGCTTGCCCGCCGAGGAGAGAAGAATTCGAGCGTACCCGCGGCAGCTGCTCGCTAACTTTCCGCCCTCCCCCCGCCCACCCCCACCTCCGCGTTCTCTATTATGTCCTTCTGGAATCAGCTGCTTCTGGGACGGCCGGATTCTGAGAGGCGCATGCAAATTACTCGGCGAATCTGGAGCGCGAGGTAATCTCGCGATGGACGCCGGCTGCTGACAGGTGATTGGCGCCTGTTTTTACGATCGGGCGGGGGAGAGGGTATATAAGATTTATTGCCCGGGAATATATAAGCGATTTGAATGATGCGCCGGGAGGTGGCTCGCGTGTCCTCGGGTGTCGCAATGGAGTCGACATGTTTTTTGCGAATTAACCGGGATGGAGCTGAGAGGAGATAGAGGATCGTTGCCTCGCGGGTACCGGCATGGAGATCCTTAAAATTGGCGACTTTTTCACCCAGATTTTTTGCTCGCGGGAAAAGAAGGTTGAAACGGGAATGGGTATTGAACAACAGACACTTTATAACATTCTATTCATAAATAAATTCCCTATAGTACAAATGAACATTATCTCGTTAATAAACAAATTTCACCTAAATCCTCTCCATTAAGATGAAAGTACCAGAACCCCAGAAAGCAAACACATATTTCACGTCCCGACCCATCGCCATTTGCCCCCAGTAGCACTACGGAAAAGCCCGAGCTGCCATTCGCAGCTCGTTCCATACCAGGGCAAAACTCTCCTCCTCGCCGCGGAAGGACGGCATAGCTCACAGTGTCTTTGTCTTCGGGGAATTCCCGGGCGGGCGGATCAAACGCGGGTTCATCTCTCGATCCTCGGTCCGCCACCTCCGGTCCCTTCCTTTCTTTATCGGCGAGATTCATCGCAATGGCCTTGACGAAGTTTTCCGCTGAATTTCATTTTGCCGGTGACGGCTTTTTGATATTGACGGAAAGGAAGAAGAAGAAGCTCCCGAGCGCGCTTGATAGGGGATTGATCGGGCGCGTCTGGCGCTGATTCAGCTGCGTGCAACTTTTTCCAATGGCATTTTTCGCGGACGAATCCTCTCGCCGATGGAGATTGATAGCTCGAGGAATTGATTTTCTTTTTTTTTTTGAGAAAGAGACAAGTGTTCCAGGAGGTAATTGAGTTGCTGGAGGTTCTTTCGAGTGTTTGGAAGGTGTCATTTTCTGGGGAAACTATAGAATTATAAACGTTGTTATAATTAAGCAAATAATGAGAACGAGGATTTGTGGTTATTTGGGGGGTTAGAAAAGTTTTCAAACTGTTTGCTGTTTTTGGGACTGCTTTGCATTTCGATACTCATAACCTTTTGAAAATATCCAACTGTGAATTTCAAATTTGCATAGGAACTACAGATGTAAACTGAAAGCGACGTTTTAAAAAATGCTTTGAAATTCGAAAGGTTACTTTAGAGTTTCAATTTTAATAAATAATCAGTGAGCTTTTTTGTTATTTACATTAAATTCAACTACCTTGGAGAAATTTAATCTGAAAGGATAATTTAAACAAACACACTTTTACTACTTTATCATCAAAGGTAAATCTTTCATATCTTTCGTTTAATAAAATAATTTTATTAAGTGCATTTTTATGATAAATAAAAACAGTAGTTTAACTTTGATAAGATCCAACATTATCCTAAAAATTAAAACGCAACGTAAACTGATTTCATAAAATGCCCCTGACATCATAAATTTCGAAAAACTGATAAAGCTTCCGTCCCAGCGAAAGTCGAAGAAACTGCTTCCCTGCTTTAAAAAGCAGCCCTCCAAAGGATTAATCAAAGCTGTTTACGCCTCTCCCAGCAGCCTGTTTAACTTGTACGAGTGCATTTACGAGCCCCGTCCGCCAAGAAAGCTATCAGTCAGCCTCTCTCTCTCCCGCGGAAAGTTGCGCGAAATCGGTCTTTAAATAAAGCGCCGCCTAACGAGCGGACGACTCGCGATCGCTTTAATTTGTTTCTCTTTATTCGAGAGAGAGAGAGAGAGAGAGAGAGAGAGAGAGATCTGCAGCTCGAAAAAAAAGGGACGATCCGAAACACTTAGCGCCGCCGGCCCCCGGAAAAAGTTAAAAAGTAGTTCTGCAGGCCATCGGGCGCGCTCCGAAACTCTCGACCCGTCGACGCTTAATTAATTAGCGAACTTTGAAAATTGCGCCGCCTCTCGGTAAATGCACGCGAGTAATTCGCGCGACAACGCGCAAGCCCCCTCTCTTTTTCGCGTTTTTCTCCCCGAACCGAACGCGTCCTTTGACTTGCGCCGCCGAGCTTTTATAAAGTCGTCAAAAATGCAAGGCGCCACAAGGCACGCGGCTCGATCGCTTTAATGCTCGCGATATATTATGCGGCAATTATTTATAGAGCGAATTTTCCGCTGCAGTAATTTCAGGCTACTTTAAATCGAGATGTTTCTTTGATGGAGCGATGAAAAATGTCGTTTCGAGCCGGAAACAAATTATTTCGATCGCCCGTAATTCACTTCTCCGCTGAATAAAAATTTCACAGTTTCTTCAAAAAGTACATATTCGCTTACAACTTTAAAAGCAAGGCTAATATCGACAGCGATAATCTTTTGTCTTCATTAAAAGCAGTAAGACATTCCTTCGAAGTTATTGGCAATATCTCGCGAGAAATTCAGTGGCGAACGTCGAGCAAAGCTATACTTCGCATACTTCAGACCTGAAAATTGAAGAGCCTCCGTAAACCAGCCCTCGACTTCCCATAAACCGAAGCCGAAAATTTCAAACTTCGGTAAACAGCTCCGAAATATCAATCGCACTTTACATCCCGCGATACCCTGCCCCCCCCCTCTCCCTCCCCAAAAAAAAAAATCACATTAAAATTCATGAATTCCCCGGGCAAACAGCCGATAATCCATTCTGGCTGAGAAGTGCGCATCCCTCGCGCCCCGTCCGCCTCGGGAGGGGTGTGCGAGGGGGGGGGGGGGGGGGGAGACGAAGGAACATCGGCAGCAACATCGCGCATCCTCGCGCGTAATAAGACCTCTCCCGTCGGCGGGCGGGCGTTCGGATTCGAATCGCTTATAACCGGATATCGGCTTGGCAGAGCCCGTCGGGAAATTCAATTCCGTTGTTAAGAAACCCGCTTAAAGGCCGCCGCCGCCGCCGACGGCTTGCATATACGCGACGATTAGGAGATCACGGCCGCCGCCGCCGTCGGCTAAGATCGGGAAATTGGATGACTCGCGCGCGCCCGCGCTGTTTTCGACGCGTCGATTGGCCGCCCGCGAGAACGGATGATTGAAATATCCCGAGCCCGGCTACACTCGAGAGAGAGAGAGAGCTCTCTCTCTTTTTTTTTTTAGACACACCGCGGGAGAATAATGGAAATTTAAGCTGCTCGACGGGGCTGGATTGATATTTTTTTTTCTTCTCTTGTTGCGCTCCCCGCCGATCGGGAAATTCGAGAGCAAATAAATGTGGGCTGGCAATGCGGTCGCATTAATGATACTTGATATTCTACGAGCGAGGCGCGCTTTTTTCCTGCTTGTCGCGCGGGAGATTAATTTTATATAAACGCGCGCAATGGCTTTCTCTTCGTCATGGAATATTGTACAATTTGTCGGGTAAGGGATGTTTTTAGTTTGAGCTGTGTTTACTCGGAAGTGCTAATTAGCATCTGCGGGTGAGTTGGTCGCAAGCACGTTACATCAAACTCGTCTAGTTAGCGGGCATAATTAATTTTAAAAAATTAAAGCGATGCTCGCTTGGATCTCCCCTCAAACTCTGAAAATTCTTATAATCGTTCGAGCAACGTTTTAATAGTCTGCTTTGCCGTCGGCAGATTTTAAACAGTTAATTCACTTTCGGTGACTCGGAAAAATACTTTATCGGTTTGAATTAAGTTTGAGTGGACGGGGAAAATAGGAAGACTCGCAGCCTCTCGCTCGCTGGGAAACTAAACTTTCAAGGAAACCTCCCTATTGGAAAAGACTGTAGCACTTAAAAGTGATGTTCTATTCATGTTGAATTTTGCATTGTTAATGGACTCGAATCCTGCAGAAGAGGATACGTCGTTGCCGAGATATTTTAATTTGCAAAAACTTACTTGAAACATTTTAAAATCTTTTTTTTTTTTCGAAAAAGATCAGTTTCGATTTAAATCTGATTTATGCAAAAATAATAAAACGTATTCTAGATTCGTTTTCCGAATTATCGTAAAATCTCAGTTTTGGTTACGTAAATTTGATTAAAGCAAAGATACCGAAAATCGCGTTCAAATTAACTTGACGAAATTATTTCATTTTGTAAACCACAATTTTCGTGACTAAAAAGATAACGAATAATTCCCCGTCGCGTAGAAGAAAAAAAAAACTTCTTATCTCCAAAAGTATATTTCCACGATGCTTTCGTAAATTTAAAGAAAACTTTGCCGACCCGCCGAGCATTTAGCGATAAAAATTTCTACATTTTATTTCCCCCCTAATGCCGCGAGCACTAATGAACACCTCTCTCTCCCGTTTCAGTACACAGAATGGGAGAACACGAACGACCAGTACATGTACCAGCGCATGGTGGCCGACATCGTGGGCGACTACTTCTTCATCTGTCCATCCATCCACTTCGCCCAGCTGTTCGCCGACCGCGGCTTGAAAGTCTACTACTACTTCTTCACGCAGGTAAGCACATCGGCCCTCGTTTTTCGACAGCCGTCCACCACCACCACCACCACCACCACTCGATCGCGTGTCGTGCGAGTTTTTCGTGCTGCCCCAGTCACGAACCGGTGGTGGGGGAGGGGAGAGCGATTCAAGGCTGCGATCGTGACTCGGCACTTAAAACTTCTCGAGAGGGATCTCGAGACGTTCTAAAGGATTTGCGCCGCGATTGACGTACCGTTAAATCAGATATGATTGGGGAGCTGTTTGTACACGAACTTCGGAGACGCGATTAAGCCTTCTTGGGCGAGTCCCGGTTATTTTTTTTGCTGTTTCACTCGATGGTTATCCGGCCTTTTTTTCCTGGTAAATGGCATGAAGTTCTTTGTACCCGGTGGTGATATTTCGTGCGATGAACGAGGGTTCATTTTGAACGTATAAAATATAAATTAAGCGGATTGAAAGGATCTTCATTAAATTCGATCACTGAAAGGCATTAAATTTTAATCGTTAATATCGTTTTACTTTTAAGTCAATTATGATTTTCACGGCTTTATGCACCCAATCCCGTATCGATATACGAAACATGTTTCAATTTCGTCAGTTTATAAACAATTACGTTTCAATTAAATCAAGATTGAGTACTTCAATAAATAATTATCCAAAATAAAAACGCCGTTTCTCGCGTTACTCCAGAAAAAAATGACAAACAACATCGTCCCCCGCGCAAAGTATCCTCTCAAATATCCGACTAATATCCCTAAGTGCCTCCCAGTGTACATCCTGAAGCGGACATTCAGTTGCCATTATATCTCCTTTCTTTCCCCGGCTCCCTCTTGCACTTTTCTCCCGTCGTCGTCGTCGTCGTCTCCCCCCGACCCTCTTTCGCGCCGCACATCCGAAAATCCCCGGGCCGCGCGCTCAAAGCGCGCCCGTCGGGAGCGCGGACACACGTTGCGACGGCTCTCGTCATCGTCTCGGACGTCGCAAAAGTCCGTTATTAAGATTAAGGCCAGCAGCCGTGAGTAACGACATCCTCTTTAGTCGGGGTGGCCTCGCCCTTTCCGTCTACCCATCCCCGGCGGCGACTCTGATAAATTGCCACCTCCGCTAATTACTCGGGGGGGAGGGGAGGAGGAGGACTCCGCGAGACGTTCGAGGGAGCTTTGTGCGGCGCGCATTTCACGTTCCAGTTGTTTCGGCGGCGGGATTCGCGCGCGACGCGCAAAACCCCTAGTTTCACGGGTACGTAGGCGCGAGGGGGGGGATTATCGGGCCTGGGAACTGCGACTCTTTTTTTTTTTTTTTTTTTGTCGGCCGGTGGAATCTTTTTGCCGAGAGCCGGGAATTAGGGCGCGGGGCGGGTCTCTGCGTTCTTTTTTTTTTCTTTTTTTTTGTCTTGTTTCCAGTTATTCTCGCCGTGCTCTCTTGCGAGAGCGAGCGAGATCTGAGCGTTTCGCGCTGGACGGCGATGGGAGTAGTGAATTTTTAATGTCTGCTTTGAATTTAGTGCGTTATTAAGTGGATTAAAAACTTTATCTGCTTCACTGACCGGTTGAAAAAGTCTTATAAATACTTTATGATTTCTTTTCCGTAGGCTATACAGAGAAATTAGAGCTGGCGCTAATATTTATCGTCTTGCTGATTTTACGTTTCCGAAAGATTTAACTGTAAATTATAATTGTTTAAGGATTTCCGATGTACGTTTAATCAGCAGTTTACTAGAGGATTCTGCAAGAACCGGATCGACCTTAGCTCGGAGTTTAATTTGAATTCCAACGCCCTTTAATTAATCAGCAACAACTGGCAACGCGCTAACGATTCGATTAAATGAAACAAAATTACTTTCTAAGTAACCTTCGCTATTTGCAGTGCAAATCTAACCGTACTAAATTCCCCTTCTTAATAAACCTGCTACTCCCGCGAAACCCGCCTTTGTTTCTAAAGAAACATAAAAACTAAACTTTCCATCATCCAGAATTTGAATATCGATCGGCGCCTGAGCGAAAATGCAATTTCGCGAGGTAAATTCCATCCGATCCCCGTTTCATCTAGTCCCGGCTCCCCATACCTTCCTGCTCCTCCGTAAATCTATGCGGCGGCCCCACACACCCGCGCGCGCGCGCACACAGGGGACTTGGCTAAAATGACTCGATTAGAAGCCTCGACGAAGTTTCGCTCCCGCTTCCGCGGCGACACACAAGCTCCGATATACAGCAGCGAGCCGCGCGCGCGGGAAGCCATCTACGAATTTTCCGAAGTTCGAGTATCGCTTTCATATTTCATATCGGTCTGAGGGACTATCACGGGGAGGACTCGGGAGATAAGGTCAGAGCGCCCGGGTAGGTGCACGAGAGACTCAAGCCCCCGCGGTTAATTATGATCGGACTCTATTAGCGGCGGAAGGACGCGGAGAGACGAGTTACCGCGCGTCGAATTGCGTTTCCACCCCCTCGGTTTGATACAGTCATTTGCGTGTTTACCATGCTGCAGCCTGCATTAAGACGGAATTTTCGGATGCGGGCGCGGCCCGCATCGAACAGGTGGCGCGGACTCCCGAGTAAACGGCGCCGCTGCTGCATTGTCGCGCGGCGAACTCGCGTTTCTCGCGAGTGCACGAGGCCAATTTTGAGAGATTAAGTTGCGGCTGCGCCGACGGTTTACGTTGGGAATATTGCAGGCGAGTACTGTGCTTTCTTGATTGCGGGAGGCGACGAAACTTACTTTTTTTTCGCATTTCAGAGGTATACTATTGTCGCGTTGGAGATTGCTTTGATTCAGTAATATTGTTGTTTAGTACTGGAATCATGTTTTCGTGCTCGGGATCGTTTTGATTCTCTTTGAAAATACTTAATTGCTTTGGTATAATCTGTCGCGTTCTTTTAAAGGACGTTTGAAATAAATTAGCCTCTAAAGATCTTTTGAAGTGCTTAATCTCAAATTTAAATTATCATTTACCAAATCTCGCGTGAGCATCAAAAAGGATAAAAGTTTCCTTATAAATAATTCATCTGCTCATCTAACCCATCAAGTCGCATCTGCGTTCCAAATTCTTGGGGTAGGACGCTAAGGGTTTTCAATGTTTTTAGAATAAATATTAATATATTACCTTAGGTACTTTGTAACTTTCCTAAAAGTTTCCTACGAGCTTTTCTAAATTGTCAATCCTTTGACGCAATATATTACAAAGTATAAATTTAAAATATTTAAAAAAAAATAAACTTTCCAAGTACCCAAAGAATCACGGGAACCCTTCAAAGGCGCACCTCCCCATCGATTTTACTTCCACGACGACATTTCACTTGACAGCCGCAGTATACTTTCGCTCATTCAAACGGTAATCAACGCTTTATAAGTCTGAAAACTCGTCGCGTAACGGTCGCGCCCTTAATTCTTCTCAGCGCCCGTTAAGCGTCTGTGTCGCGTCCGAGTACGTCTTTTCCCTCCTCGGAAAACGACCGGGGAACAAAGAGAGCGAGAATGTATACAGACGGGAGTGTACACACGAGGGCAATGAGAAACGAAGAGAAAGGACCAAGATGGAGGCAATAACGACGTGCTTACGGGTCGCAGTAAATACGACCTCGTTGACGGGGATCCCTATATAGACATCGGTGACTTTTCGAATCAGGGTTATGGCTGACGGAAGAAATGGCTGATCCCGATAAAAGTAACGGATTTCAGTAGATACCCCCATTCAGGCGCTGAAAGCCGAATTTTAAGGGAAACGCTTTAAGAATGCGCTTCGGCTTTCGGAGCGGAAATTCATCGAGGAACTATTTTTTTTTTTTTTTTCGCAATATCTTTTCGGACGAGCCAGGATTTATTTTATTTCTATTTTTAGGAGTTATTTTTTAAACAAACGGGTTAAAACTCTTACGAGGAATAATCTTAAGAGCATGTTTCTTAAGCGGCCGAAAAGTGAAGTAGCACTGATCCCAATGTGCTCTCCCGAGCAAACTAATGTGGTCCTACACAGCCGGACAGCTCAAGTGGCCAATAAAATGTTTTGCTAGAAAAATCTCACTTCGCGCTTCTTGCCCCGAAGCCTTGAAATTTAAATCAAGCCAATTACACGAGCACGTTCTTGCACGTCGGGTTACAAGTAGTTTACGGAGACTGACTGGTGTCGCCTGTCCCTCGCCAAAGGACACGCCCCAGAAGTTATGTCACCAAATATCAACATTCTTCGTGTAGTGGCCTACTCAAACAAGAGGGCTCGTGTCAAAGAAGGACCGGGCGGTGCAAGCTGACGTTAGAGTGAGTGGTAACCGCACGGATACGTCGCCAGGATATCTTGCTGTCACGGTGATGCAAAGGACGGAGAGAGAAAGGAAGTGGAAAACGAGAGAGAAGAGAGAGTATCACGATACTCCTCGAAGATTGTGAACCGGAAGTCAAAACAATTGAAAAAACTTTTTGCCAAGCGGTGCAAGTATCTGTCCGTCTGTCTAATCGTGTATCTTGCAGATTTTGCATATATCGATTCTTTTTACTATAATGGTCTGAATGACAGAAATCCGTTTCATCGTTTATGAAATATGCAAACTTAAATGAAGAAAATGTGTATAAAACGCTCAATTTGAAGTGGTGCAGGAATGGAACGGATTTAGGTGCCCATGAGAGTGAGTGTGGAAGCATATTTAGCGCTGTCTCATACATATCTGGAACTCATTACTCAGGGACCAAATAGTCGACCTACCTACCAATAAGAGACTTCTATTTTTTTATAATGTTTCGAAATTTTCGAGAAAGATTAGCGAGATTTAACGCTCGCAAAAACAAAAGCATGCGGTAAAAAATTAGAAAAAGAAAAATTAGAAATCGCTAATGAAAAAGTGTTTCAACTTTAATGAAAATTCAGGCTCGAAACTCGTCCATCGGCCTAAATTTAGAACCCGTTCAAAAGCGACGTAAAAGTATTATTAAATTTTGGTTTTTTTAATTACTCTTTTCATATGAAACTTCTTTACTTCCATTATAATTCCCGCTATTCTCCTCGTTTTATTGCAAAGAACCGTCTCACACGACAGACAGCTTCCTGCCGCATTATCGACCTCCAGTTTAAATTAATCAGATCGAGTCGCCTCGATAATTAACGAACATTATATAAGAAAGCATTATCTTAATCACAGAGCGCGGCTGATGGTGCTCATTGAAAATGATTGCCAGGTGCTCGAGTCTCGCGAAGGGCATTTAATACAGCGTAACTGCGGCAAAGTCCGAGCTCGGGAGAGTCAATTAGCAGCGAGCACGGGGATAACCCTCTATGATAATATTGAGATTTATGTGGGTACACAAACATGCCCTCTCTCTTTGTGCACAGGGCGTATCTCTCGCGCGCGGATCCTTCAATGTCTTGTTCTGATTATTATGAATTCAAGCAATTAATCAGCAGCAGCCGCTTCGCGCTCGTAATCCTGAAAGTGAAAGTGTGGCCGTCGTGCGAAGTGTAGAAAAGAAGTGACGCTTTTACGTATAACGAATGATAAAGTAAATTTTGCAAGGGCAATTGAAAACCGCAAAAAGTGCACCGATTACTTCCGGATCATTTGGCATTAGCAATAAATTCACTCGACTGCTCGCGGCTCGCTCCGCGCAAGTCCGCGTAATTCCGAAGAATTGACTCCTTAAAACGAAGAAGCTAAAAACAGGCCGTGTCGCTTTATTTGCGTTGAAGCCTGGCAGCCGTGGAACGGGGGGAGGAAGGGGGGGCGCTCTCGTCCTGCGCAAACAGTGCCGCGCGCGCCGAGTAAACAAGAATGGAGTTTCTCTAAATGCAAGCCATCTCGGGGCATTTCGCTGCGCACCTGTAGGCCATTTGCGTAAAGTACGGCTGCCCCCCCCGATGCGCTCGGAAGTCGACGATGCAGTCGAGTTGCCCGTTAATGCAAAAAGCGGGGAGGGCGACACCTCAGCCGCGCTTAGAATCGCGGAATGACTTTGCGCTTAGGATCGTTTGAGCTGAGCTTTGCTTGTTGAAGAGTTAACGGGGTGTGGATTTTGGGTTCTTTTTTGCGTTTGCGATTGAAGAATGAGTGTTGGCGGCTAATGAATTGACGTATTTACAGATGCTTAATCGACTCTTGTTTTGTTTGTATGTAGACTGCATTTTTTCATAAACATTAATCTTGGAACAAAGTTCGAAGTATATATTTTGTCCAACTGCGAGGAGCGTATATAAAGTTTCTTTAAAAATAATAAACTTTTACGACCCCCTTAGAAAATAAAGAAAAATAAAAAGAGAGGCTATAAAAACTTCAATTAAGTTTATATCAAAGGACACTTTAAAATAGTATTTTTATAACTCTGCCATTCCTTAAAACCGCGATTCGATTCGTTAAATAAACTTTTTTCCATCGAAGCACATGTACATATACGTTCATTTTTTAATCAACTCCCATCGGTCGGTCTCGATATCCCCACTGGCACATCTTGATAACGCTCTCTCTCCCCCCCCCCCAGGCCACTCCGAAAACTTTTCCAAAGGCTCCGCGAAGTAAACGTTCCGCGATCCGAAACGGCGCAACTTAAAAGCGGTCGCGGTCGAGCTCAAAGTGTCGTAATGCGCGCGAAACGCCGGGGGAATAACCCGCGGGGCGAAGTTTAAGGAAACAAGGCGCGTGCGTGAGGAAATCGGGCGTAGTTAGGGCTTTTATCGTCCGTCGCGTGTCCGCTGCGCATTCGACGCGGGAGCATGCCGGAAGGTGAGAGAGAGAGTGAGAGACGGAGAATGCGTATATTCAGCCTCGTATTTTATCGGTTCTCCGTGCGGATCTCCGCGGGACGAATGAAAGGATTGCGCGCTCACCGTGTCATTACCTGCGCGAGGGAGGCGCATTGCTTTTTTGCCCGTTCGGCTGGGGTATTTTCATTAGTGTTTTTTTTTCTTTTTTTTTTTTTAAGTAGACGGGTGAGGCGCGGGCTTTGATTTGCAGGGGTACGCATGAGTGTACGGACTTGGAGGTTTCAGGAAATTGGATTCATTTTCAATTATTGTATTTTTTATCTTAAAAAATTATATGCGGCGTGAGAAAATGTCAGAACGTGTCCTATGTTTCTACAAGTAAAATAGTAGTGTTGTCAATTCGTAAACAAAATTCTATACAAACGAAACTGAACGCAGCGACGATGCTTAACGGTTACAATTACTGAATATTATAATTAGCCTGGATCCTAGAATATCACTATTTAGAAAGCTAACTGTATTTCAGTGACCCCCTTCGGATGAATTTTGCAAAAGCGGGTCACGATTTCGAAATGATACCGTGGACATTCTGATAATTAATCACAAAGGGGTTTCGGTAATAGCGCAACAAATGTCATTGCGAGCAACGAGAATAATGGACCAGTAGGCGAAAATTATAATTTCAGAGTACAAAATTCGAATATATAACCCGTCGTGCCCACATCTATTAAATAAAATTCCTCCAAAGCTGCCTTCCCCGTCACGCGGGCAATGCCAAAACCATTATTTCAGACGCTCGGCGCCGACTGAAAACTCCGCTCGGATAGAAATAAATGCATACAAAGAAGAATCGCAAAGCTACGCCGGAGTCCTGCGCATGAAAGCCCGATTCGGAAAGGCAAAGGAAAATCCCCCCCCCCCCCTCTCCGCCGGTCGCAAAAGATAAAGAAAAGGGGCAAAGGCAGCAGACAGAAAGCGCGCAATTTCCCGCGCCGTGCAGCTGAAGGCAAAGCGCTCGCACCTCCATAAATCCCCGAATAATCGAGATATCCCGAGGATGGACCGACCCGGTCGGCGGCTTTCATTCCTCCTCCGCGATAAACGACTGGCGCGTATAATTAAGTCGCTATTACTAATGTCCTCCTCGTAGTGATCGTCGTATTTTCGGTTTATCTGGGGATTATTAACGAGATCTCGGCGGTACAACTGATCGCGAACGATATATCCCGGCAATTGCGAGTTAATCGGCAGTATTTAATGCCGCGCGGCGCAGAAGGGGACGAGTGTATCGATTGTGGAATTAATTCTCCCGAGGCCTTTCGAACGGTGTGTCCCTTACGCAGCCGGTCGCAATGAGAGCGGGGCTTAAATCAACTCCTTTAGCGCATCGCGAAGCAGCGCAACGAAGGCGCTTAATTACGTAAATTACCACGAACGATCGAGCTAAACGCGCCGCGATAAATAAATTAATCTTAGCATTCGTTGCCCTGACCTCTTTATGATCGCTCGAGACAGAGAGAGAGAGAGAGAGAGAGAATGGAGAACGCTCCGCGCGCCGAGAGACTATTATATACAGCGAGAGAGAGAGAGAGAGAGAGAGAGAGAGATCCCGAGGCACGGAAGTTTAAGTACACCCTTTCGTGTGATTTTAGCCGTTGCAACTTCGGATGCATTATTCAAGATGAAGAGCGTTTACGTACTGAATTATTTAAGCGTGATTGTGCCACTGGCACCGGCAAGCGGATTGGGTGCGCCACTGTAAATGTTGGCGCTTGATCTGTTGTTGTATGGAAACATGTAGATGATGTAAACACGGCTGAAGTAAGATTCATAATTATTCAGGACCCCTCGGGTTCGTTTTCGCGTTTCCTGGAATATCTACGTTTTTTTTAAATATGAAAATGTCTCGATGGTCGCGCGAAATTAATCAACGCAAATGCAATATTTCCATAATTGCACATTTAACGCGCATGATTAAACGTTGAACTTTATTATAATGATCATGGATAAAAGCTTTATAATTAAGCAGAAACCCAAGAGAAAAAGTGCAGCAAAATCGTTAAATTTTCACGTTCAATCCACTAAAAGTTCGAACGATAATATTTTTAAAAGAGCCCCCGCATGTCTGCGAGAATTCGAAAAAAAAACCCGCTGCCAATTCATTGGCACTTAGCTTCCTCCTAACTAATTTATCGTTGCAATATTATCTCTGAGATTCATTAAAAACAATCGATTTCAACAAACTATTTTTGTATTATTATTTTTGTGACGCGTGGAGATTCCGCTTCGGATTCTCACTCGTCTCCGCGAGCCAGCCAGAGTGGCACGCGAGCAACTCTTTTGAGTAATTATTGTGCGCGCCACGGGATTGCGCGTACGGCGACGTGGAAGACCGAGCGATAAAGGAGGGGCTTGATCGACTCTGGGTGGATCGATGCGCGCAGCAGCTCCGCACTACGATCTTGACCGGAAGACCGCGCACACGCGCTTATAACCGGACAAGCGAGCAAGAAGTGCGAGGCGAGTGCGTGCAGAGTGTGTGTACGAGGGAGCAGAGCTGCGACCCTCTCCTGACGATCTGTCGGCGAACGCGGGTGAAGCCAGAAAGGACGAGCGACCGGGCAGCTGCGAGATACGCGCTGTCTATCCCGTTCCCCGAACAGTTACCGGGGCGCGAGGCCCTCAGACGGCGTACACTGCTTCACGCGTCTGCCCGAACGTCTCTGTATGTCCTCTTGTGATTTTCCTGGCCCACGTGTGCGTACGTGGGCCTTATATTGTAAGCATGTGATCAAACGGCGGTTGATCACGATTCGCGAGACTCTCTCTCTCTCTCTCTCTCTCTTTCTCTCTAGCGAGTCGGTGCGGCGACTCGCACGCGTTTGCAGAGTCGGTGTACCTGCGAGTGCAACAGGCAGAGATTTCCGAGCGCGGAGTCTCGGGTCTCTAAAAGAGTGACCGTGTATGTCGACGCGGTCGCCTTGCTACGTACGAGCGCGACGCGATCTAGCACTCTCGCCCGTTACATTTTATTTTTCTATATCCACTTTATAATTTATTGAGCAGCAAACAAAATTTAAATAAAAATGTTATTATTGGAATATTTAAAGTCGTAAATACAGAATTTTTGAATTTTTGTTTTCCCATGCGGCAGCACCATAGGAGTTTCCTAATGGCAATTTAATGGGTTATATGGTCGGAAAGAATATGAAATTTAAATTTTAGATATTATCCAGCGATAATATGAGATATAAATACCAGAAAATATTACATTTTGAACAGGGACTTAAAGTTATGCATTTATTTTCGATTAGTATTTATATTTTCTAAATTTACGAGCCACTATAGACCTAGAGTACTTTTCAGAATAGTAATTACTCAAGGAGTTGTTTTGTTTTTACAAAATATATTAAGGCTGAGCTTTGTAGCACTGCAGGTATAAAAGGACACCTTGTATTCCCTTTCTCGGGTCAATTTTACAACTTTGGTTACTTCTTAAACGAGAAAACGCGACAATTTATGGGTAAACTATTAAAATTTGCGATACCAAGTTATGTACTGAGAATAATTTCACAAAATTTAAAAAAATTATGGTAAATTTTATTCCTTTTCGTAGTACTCATGGACAGAGAAAAATGACTTATTTCCCCGTTTAAACAAACGATTTTGACAAACGTTTCAAATGCTCGATTTTCTACGCTACTTTCTAGCGTGAAATGGGAGCCATTTCATACCCGAGTTGAGAAATAGTACATTGTGCAACAAGGGGAAAAAATGGGCTATTTCTAGCGAGGGAGAGGTATTCAGCACGAGTCGGAGTCAAGGACGCCGAAGGTGCCCGAGGCAGAGATGAGTGTTGAAAATACCTCACCCGAGTCTGAAATAGCTTTTCTTCCCATGTTACACGCCGTCTTTTTGTCAACCAGGGCATGGAAGGTGTTAGAAAGTTGGGTAAATAATATATTAATAAAAAAATAGTTTAAAACAGAGAAAAAAAAGTTAAAAAAAAAATTTTTTTGAAAAATTTTAAAAATCAAAAAAGGGACTTTTGTCCTGTAATTTTTTCAAACCTTTGAAATACTTGATTTTCTACGCTACTTTCTAGCGCGAAATGAGGGCCATTTCATGCCTGAGTTGGGAAAAATATTTTTTGCATCACGTTTTTGCGACAAAAGTAACAATTATACTTTTGCTTCCTCCTAGAAGAAGCTTTGTGATAGTAATTTTTGGAGTTCTAAAAACATGTTATAATTGTATTTTGAGGTGTCAAGATATTGAGCGCGAAATCGAGTTTTGTGTATGGAATTTTAAAAATTCTGTTTTTTAGGACTAAATTATTCCGACAATAAATTTTTATTTAAATTTTGTTTGCTGTTCATTAATTTTTAAAATGGACAAATAAAAATAAAATAATACAAACGGGATAATATTGGAACGATAAATTAGTTAGGCCGAAGCTAAAGTGTCAATGAATTTTATATTGTATGAAATAAATTTATTGAATAATTATTACATTATTTATATTTTTTAATTTTACTAGACATCATTCAGTGCGCTTTGCGAGTGCTATTTTTTTAAGTTTATGAATACAAGTTTTCTTTATAATTTAGTTGTAATTATTTTAAATAATAAAATAATTAGATAATTTTTATAAAATAAGGAAACATTTTACACATTTTTCATTGATTTCAAGTTTTTTATTGATTATAAATTTTTACAAATAATAAACAAACTATATAAACATTATATTTACATATACGAGTTAAATATTTCGTAAACAACTTTCATTTCTGGTCTGTTCGCTGCTAATTCTTCTGTGCACTCAATTGATAACGATATAAACAACAGAAAATATATGTCAAGTTCATCTCCTGCTGTAGAATCTTTCACTAAATCAGCATTTTCGGGAGTCCAATTATTTAAAAATTCTTTCATATATTTGTTTAAATTTTTTGTTCTTTTGTCATCAGCGAGTACACCTGTAGCTAATTCAACTAAAACAATTCCAAAACTGTACGTATCTACTTTTGTAGAAAGAATTTTTTCAGTGATGAAATCTTCAGCCATATATGCTTTGGTACCGTATGTGTAATTGAGCTGAAAACAAATTTGATCTTAATTCATTGAATTACCGAGAAATTATAAGAATAGTTATAATTACACGCAGAGAATAATATAGTAAAAATTACTTTGATATTCACAGTAAAAATTATGTTACGAAATATGAAGTTATCTTAGAATTGCATTCAGAGAAAAAATTACCGCGACAGCACGATAAAAATGTGATAGAATAGGTTAGGGAAGCAATGAACACTTTTTTTTAACTTTAGATATAAATTTCTTGTAGTTGAAATTAATTTTCGTAAAAAAGAAGTGCAATTTCATTTCAGTTTGGATTAATTTAATTATTATTTTATTTTATTATTTTATTTTTCGACTAATCTCGATTGATCAATAGCGAGGATAAAAGTTTTAGCGACGGAACGGTAAAAATCATAAGGATCGTTTGATAATATTTTACATCATATCCTTATAAATTTTATTTTTATGACTAAAAATTTATATTTTGCACTAGTAAACTTTGTGTTATTTAAAATTTATTTAGTCGTATCTGTAAATTTTATATTGAAAATAGTATTATTTACAAGAAATAGATATAAAAATTCGTACTACAGTCATTAAGGGTTATGATTACCGTTACTTTTACGATAAAATTTACGGTATTATTTTGTGCGTGTAAGACAACTATATTTAAGATATAAAATATATAAAATAAAATCAGAAAACTTACTTTCAATGAATTATTAGAAGAGGTCTCCCTTGCTAGTCCAAAGTCTCCGATCTTCGGCTCAAAGTTTTTATCTAATAAAATATTTGCAGATTTAATATCCCCATGAATTAAAGGTTTTTTAGGTAACATATGAAGGTATCTTAATCCACTAGCTGTTCCTTTTCCTATATTATATCTTTGAAGCCAAGAAAGAGGCAATGATCCTCCTTTTAAGAGCAGTCGATCTTCTAGTGAACCATTACTCATACGTTCATAAAGAAGACAAGGTGCTTCACCATCTATACTGTACGCAAACAAGGGTAAAATATTTTCATGTCTTAATGAATCTAAACTTCTTATTTCTCGAAATGGTTGCTGCAATTGAGAATAAAAATCTTTATAATTTTTTGATTTAAATCTCTTAATAGCAACTTCAATATTATTGCACGCAGCACCTGCAAAAAATAAAAAATATAATTTTAAATGAATTAAAATTTATGAAATTTATTATATGTAAAAATCAATTTAAAGTTATACATATTTATACAAATTGTACAAACCTTCGTAAACATTACCGAATCCTCCTACACCTAATAAATGTTCTTCTTTCCAATTATCTGTTACTAAAGCCAGTTTGGAGTAAGGAACTAGAGGGAGTGACATTGCCATTACAAACTTCTTTACGTTAGCATTTTGCAAGTCTGACAGATCGTCGCGATTTACATTCATTTTAAATAAAACAATTAAACTGAAGCACTGACACACAATTTTAAACTTTTCATAAGATCGATATTCAACGCAAGACTGACGAAGCAGCACTGATATTTCCAAGCCCTATGAATCCATATTTATAGAAAATTTGGTTACCCCTACTCATCCCTTAACTAATAATATTTTAATTGCTTGAACCATGAAGCAGGTATAACAGAAAGATTTAGGAATTATATTGAAAAGGTTTTACAACCATACTTAAAGATGGAATCACCGAGCGTTCCGTCGGTTCTGCTTTCTGAGCCGTAAATAATTGATCCAGGTATGTTTCGATTCGAAGGCTGTAAATCAGCCTACGAAAAATCCACTCTAATTACTTCTAAAATAGTTTAATTTGTTAATTTGACGAAATACAGATTTTGCTTAATGACCGAAAATATTTTGTAAAAAGTATTTTTTATTTTTCTTTATTTCTTCTTCTTAAGAGAAAGGATTACAAAGGAAAACTGGGAAATATATAAAAATCCTTTTTCGATGCATAGGTGCGTAAAATTGGTTTGCATGCACTGTTTTGGGGGCGTAAAATACGATTTTAGCTTATTACTGTGCAAAAAAGGCAACAATTTGTCAATAAGCGTATAGGTATTACACACACATCCATACAGACATTTTTCAAAAACCATTTATTCTTGTTCCTGACACCTTAAAATACAATTATAACCG